>PVJX010028206.1:0-24082 GCA_004027295.1 Dolichotis patagonum
GAGTCTCCAAGGTACTCTGAGCTGGGCTCACAGCCCCAGCAAGAGCCCAGGGCTCAGGGGGAGCCCGGGCTTTGTGAGTAGGAAACTTTGCAGTGTTATATTTCCATTCATGTTTTAACTTGTCAAGTTTTAGTGTTTTGTTCTTACTGTTTTCTTCCTGGAGATATTATTTGTATTAAATTAATTCTGAAAGTTATTCTAGTTTTATACCTTTAGGGATAAAGAAAGCCACTCTTAAGGATTTTGTGATGTTACTATACTTACTGATATTCTCCATGTACTGTATGTATTTGTGTGTGTCTTTTACTCAAATTATACATTATTTTATACCTTTTATCTTTATCAATATGTTTTTATAATTTAACAAATATTTCTATAGCCCAAGCTACATCCCCACACTGTTCTATATACAACTATTCATTCCTTAACCCTCAAAGGAGTCTTAGTTTTATGTAAAATGGAGATTCTATTGGGTTGCATAAAATTAAGTACTTTGTTTGAATTCATATTTTGTAAGTAGCAGATCTAAGATTTGAGCCTAGAAATCTTGGCTTTCATACACACTTAACTAATGAACTATGCTACTTGCCATGTAGCAAGTGGGTTTTTCCATGCCTGTCTATGGAGATCATCCATAATAAGGATGACCAGTACTTATGTAGGCCTCATTAATTTTAGCACTGATTATTCAGTAGTGATGCTATAGTATGCATTCATATGCATATTGCATATTTGTGCATATGATGTGCATTAAGGCCTAGAGATGCCATGGTAGCTAGTTCATGATTCTTGGAGGTATACATTAAGCTGGCTTCCTTTGTTGACTTACAAAATCCATGACCAGGTCACTGACTAGAAAGCTAAATGTGCCAAAAGAGTGGTTTGAAAACTGGCCATGTCCCAATCACCTGGAGAGCCATTAATATAGATGGCCAGAGCCCATCCCATGGTTTCTAATTCAGTAGTTCTTGGATGAGACCTATGAAGTTGCATTTCTAGCAGTTTTCAGCACAAATTTAGTGTCACTGGTCTGGGTTGGGGCTTGGACTTTGAGCTTTACTCAAAAAGCTCTGCAGATCATTCTAAATTGCAGTCAGTAAGTTTCAGTCAGAGTCGAGAAAAACTGGAGTTTTCTCATCTTTGGAGAGGGCTTGTCAGAGGAGGGTCATGATTTACATGAGAATTCTCATCTAATATGCTCTTATAACTGTTTGCATTTCTTAAGCAATTATAGTCTAGGACTTTAGGAACAGAGAAGCAGGTGAACTCTTGAGTTCTTCTATTGTCTCTAGACTGAATTTTATGGCTTTGCATCCACCCCTACCCCAGGTACCAGTGGCTCTTTCCATAACCAGCAATTAAGAAGACAATATCAGATCTTAGAGATTTCGCTAACTGCTGGATGTATTGCTGTTCCAAAGGCTTACAGTCACTGGGGTGGAGGAGTAGTCCAAAACATCAAATTATGTGCTAAATTCACTATCTTCTGTTTACCTGGGGTCATGTTTTTGCTCCTGGCAGACACTGACCTAGCTTATTCGTTAAATTTCTATTCCAGTGTTGCATGTGCCCGAGACCGTAGCAATCTTTGAGAATGAAAGCTAGGCATTTGCATTAGCAGTGGAGGAATTCCTGGATTGTGTCCAGGTAAAAACCACCACAGAAAAGTGCACGGACTCTCCCAAATACAAGACTCTAAGAAGTATCATGTTCACCAACGGGGATAGTTTTCTGGCAGATAGCCAAAGAATACATGAAAGAATAGATAGCTTTCTCTAGTTCTAGCAGACATCCTACAGGGCTGGTGGTGACCCTGCCTTCAGGTTACCAAGGGCTGCCAGATTGCCAAGGTTTCCAGTGGGCCTCTAGGCACAGTATCATGTACTTGATATCATAGGTATAATACAGATCCCTTTCACTAACTTTGCTATTCTTTATTTTTCTAGAACAGATTTCTAGTCTGACAAACCAAGTCAGAGAAGGGACCAGGAACTTAACTGAAATGGAAAGGGTTAAGAAATTGATTGAACAAGAGAAGACTAAAGCCCAGGTGACCCTGGAAGAAACAGAGGTATGGAAATGAGGGATAAAAGAAGGCTTCCCTCATTAGGACAAAGGGAAGATCTGCCTTGTAGTAATATCAAAAGCAAACACGCTATCACATGTAAGTGATGTCTACATGTTAGGGACGATGTCTAACACTTGCTATGCATTATTTTACATAATCATCCCAGAAACATTGTCTTCAATGTACAAAGGAAGAAACTGAAACTCAGAGAGCAAAATAAACACTAGTGAATGCAGATCTTCAGAATGTACTGAAAAGAGAAACCACGACTGCTTATCTCTAGTATCTAGATCCTTACTACTCAAAACGTGATGCATGGACCAGTTGTGTAAATATCACTCAGGACCTTGTTAGAAATTCAGGTCTCAGCCTTCTCTCTAGCTCTGTCAAATCAGAGTCTGCTTTTTTACTAAGATTATTTTTTTGTTCCTATTCATGCTAACACTGGGGAAACGCAGACCTCAGACATTGCTGCTCTATTGGAGATGTTATCCTGGCAGTTCAGACTGCTGAGGTTCACTTGAGATTTGTTAACACAACAAACAGACATAAAACTATGGACTGGGTTAGACATCTTTATTCTCAGCTGTTCAGCTCAGCTCACCTTACCGGCCCAGCTGCCCAGCCAGGCCTATGTGACCAGCTGCCATGCACACATCCTGAGGTGCACAACCCCTCAGCCCCTCAGCCGGCTAGCTAGTCTTCCAGCCCTTGTGGCAGTCTGGATTTCTACTAAAATACACAATCATGGCTATGCATCCATGTCAACCTTGATTTTATAACTTATTTAGTTTGATACCACTAGGTCTGACCTGTGCTGGAACTTCACTGACTTTGGATATATGGCATTTCGGAAATCACACACATGTGCACCTGTGTGCGCACGCACATGCACACACACACACACACACGCACACATGCACACAGCCTCAGCCTTAGCCATAATGTAGCCATTTGAGGCTTCATTTTAACCTCCAGACATTCACTAAATATTTGTCAAAAGTTGAAAGACTAAATATTCCCACAGCTGCCCCCTCTTGGAACAGAATTCGTCAAAAATACCCCTCCCCAAGTGAAATTTATATGATAGTCTCAGACATTTCTTTCTAAATGCTCATCTTGCATGCAGATTATTTACCTGGTGTGTTTTTAAGGTTATGAATTCAGAGTTCAGGAAAGTCTCTCACTCTACCCCTGGGTGGGGCAAGCAATTGCAAAATCCGCTAAGAAGACTTTATCCTGAAAAAAATAGTGAACTATAAAGTCAGCTATGTTGTCATGGGCATTAGATGGTTAAGAAGCCCTACCGAGTCTCCTTTATCTCAGCTGAAGTTCATCTTCTTGATTTAACTTTTGAGTAAACATCTGAACATGTTAAAATACAGTCTAATCTACAAACACACCAATAGAGACAATGATTTCTGAAAGAAATGGCAGTTACTTTTAGGCATAGGCCTTTTGAAAGATATGGTAATACAAAATTATCTCCCATGACTGCACTGTACAAGCATTTTCTGTTAGATTTACCTCACCATTACAATTCTAAGAAACCTGCAAGGTAGGAGACGCAGGCACATTCACCTGTGTGTAGCGTTCTCAAGTCAACAGCTCTTGGCACAGCTATTCCACTTTTATACACAAATGGTACCTGAGGTTATCACACTTCATATGAAATCTCTTCCACAGCAGTGTGGTGACTCCTCAGAAGGTTGGTTTTTGTACATTTGCTGAACTTTACAGAAACTCCTTGCTTAATGGCTGAATTCTATTCCTGCACTAAGTCATTAAATGAATTAGTCACTAAATGAGGAATTGTCCATAGTATGTAAATTACAATATTCAAAGCAAAGAAACAGTTAAAGGAAACTTCGACTGGATGACCTTGCTTTTATTTGCATAACGTGTAGGACTGCAGTGTATGACAGAACATAAAACCACTGCACTGTACCATTCAGTACAGTAAGTCCCCCAACTTAGGAGCATTAGAGTTGCAAACTTTCATAGGTGTACTGTATAAGTCTCACTTTGTTGCATATGAATGAAATCCAGAACCTTCTCCCTGTGTATTAAATCAATCATCACCAAGTCAAACTGAGAATGTTAGGACCACGGCACCCATATCATGTTACACCACTAGATGGCAGTGTATCCTACTAGCCATTTTCAAATTGCATCCCCAAGCACATTATAAATACTTTCTTAGTTTGGACATGTATTTGTGACTTTGGTTTATTTCTTATCCTCAGTGAGCCTTTATGAGAAACTTTATCAATTTTTAAAAAGCCACAGAACTTAAATCCTAGGTGACTTTCCTAAAGTCACTTATCCTAGGTGACTTTCTCTAAAGATTTACTTTCTCAGTGTACTCTAAAAAGCCAGAGGTCAGAGTTTACCCCTGAAGCAACTATACCTTTCCTTATGAGGAAATTGCTACTCAATCCTTGTTTCTGGTTAATTTTGTTCTTATATTGAAGGTAGTGTTCACAGAATAACAAAGCATACCTTATTAAAATTTTCAACATCTTTCTTATTTTTATCTAAAATTACTAGTCAGTTGTTTTTACCCATGATGATATGTGTTAATCACTCTTCAGAGCAGGTTATAAACAATTACCTTTGCCCTAAGAACTGGCCAGTGTTTACTGACAAATAGATTGCTTCATCTTCTTTTATATACATTTTTGGAATAAGTTTTTAAAATTGCACTAAACTTACACTTTTAAAATTGATTGACCTTTACAACATCTCTGGCAACGGTTTCCTAGGTTATTCTTAAATGCCCAGAGACTTGGAGACCTCCCCACCTGTCAAACAATCCATTTGCAGGGATAGTACTAACTAACCCTTCAGTCCTAATGATCCATTTTGGGGACATCCATACCGATGGGACATAATGAAATGTGTTCTCTTCACATTCTTGTTCTCTGAATTTTTCATACAAACTTCATACAAAAAATCAAAGAAGTTCAGTCTTTGGCATAAATGGGTTAAGGTGATAATGGCTCTCATTTAGTGTGATGTGTCAAGTATATCCTCAGTTTTTTGTCTCTTTTTCATATAAAAATATCAGACACATTTCTGTTGCTTAATGGTTAAATGCATTCAGTTTTTTTTCTTTAGCCCTCTGTGATACCCAAAATCAAATAAAGAGTCCCAATAGCAGTTATTACTTTCTTTGTTCTACCTTTGATATTTTTATTGGGTCACTCTAAAGATGGAATATATTGTAAAAACCAAAAGTAGAAAGTATAAAAGTTTAAATATAGTCAGAGATATTAGAAATTTTATATTTATTTATTTATTTGGTACTGGAGATTGAACTCATGACCTTGTATTTGCCAGGCAGGTGCTTATGCCACTGAGCTAAATCCCCAGCCCCCAAGAAATTTTATACTTAAAATTTTTTTTAATTTACCCCATTTACTTCAGTGGTAGAGTATGCACCTAGGAAATATGAAGTCCTGAGTCCAATCCCTAGGTCTGCAAAAAGCCCACAAAATCAGTAAAAATTTAAGGCTAAAATGTCCCAGAATTCTAGTTTTTGAGCTATAGCTAAAGACTAAGAATGTCGGAAACCACAAATGAAAGCAGCCATTCATCTTTCATCCTGTTCTAATCTTTATGGAACTGATTTGAACCTGGATCTCTTCCAGCAACTCTAAAGAGAGTTACATCACTGGCATATATTTTGAGAGAAGAAAGTTCAAAAAAGTCAATCAAAGATGTATTTCATTTAATGTTTATTTAATAAATTAATTTGTTTAGGGAGCCCTGGAGCGGAATGAAAGCAAGACTCTTCGAATCCAGCTTGAACTATCAGAAGCTAAGGCGGAATTTGAAAGGAAGCTTTCGGAGAAAGAGGAAGAAATAGAAAACTTTAGGTATTTAAAATTATTCTGATGAGCAGCAGTTACATATTTCAGAATCCGTGAATGACTAGACCTCATTGTGTTTATTGGTTTTCATGACAATTGTTGGGCCATTACCAAAAAACTGTAGTCCAACTCTACACTAGACTTTCTATTAAGTGCATCCCTGTTAATATAAAGTAATACCCATGCATGATTACTACAAGTTTTTATGATTTTCTCATACTCAAGCAGCTTCAACTCTCATATAGAACATGCACACGGTATAATGACTGTATATTCTGTCTGGGTCTCGTCACAACTGTCTTGGGCATTCAAGAAACAAATAATGCTAAACCACAGGGGAAAGGACTAAAACCTGGGTGCCTCTGCGAGGTGGTGAATGCCACCTCAGAGAGAAGTTTTCCCATAGCCTGCCTGTTCCTGCAGCCATTTGCGTGGGGAGGGCAGAACCATCTATGTGAATTAAATTATCTTTGCTGTCTCTCACTGGCATTTTCTATCCCAGAACTCACTGCAGAGAGGAGTTCTTGTCTAATGAAGAGGCTCTGAGTCAGCATTGAAAAGAGATTTTTTGATGAAGAGTAAAACTACTGGGCCTTGCTGTTTATCCTACTTCCTCTCAAGAGGAACAAAAATGAATGTCCCCGTATGGAGTTAAAAAACAATCAAACCAAAAATCTTCACTTCAGGTTGCATCAAACCTGTGTCTATAAATAAACTAGGCTGAGGAAAACAAATCTTAGGAGAGTGTGTGTCTCAGAAAGTATATCTGAATATTGTAGAGCAGTTTACCAATTGTAAGAATCATAATGCAAAGGAAGCTGGAGATCCAACAGTCAACTTCAAGAGAAAAAAGCACTGGAGAGAGCTTGAGCTGTGGAGGGGCTGGAAAAAAGAAGGGGTGGACTAGAGGCCAGAGGTGAGCTCTACCTGAATTTTAGTTACTGGTTCATAGTAACAGTAATAGGAACAGTTGGAAAGGAAAGGTGAACACTTCAAATAGCATCCCAGATCCTTTTCACTCTGAGTATAGATTGTATCAAATGCCCTGGTTTAATCTGATGGTTAACTGTGACTTTAAGGCGAAGGGTGAACTGAATAGAATGCCAAGGAAAAATAAGCACAAGCATGAAGTTCCAAAAAATCAAAGATAAGCTAATAAATCATAAAGTACAACAACAATAATTTCCTAAGGGCAAGATAGTTTTAGTGTCCTATATCCACAAAAACCCTTAGCAGCTCCATAGATCCTGAAGCAATCTGTTAAGATAGGACTCAGGAAATTGAAGGGACCAAGAAAGTCACAGAAAAGAGATCCAAAGAGAAAGATCAAGCCTTGGTAGTCCACATACTGTGTAACTCACTCAACAACTCCTCTGCTGCCAAGCTGCTTTAGAGTCTGGAAAAGGCTAAGGCTGAGTGAGCCCAGCCTGGAGGCTTTGGGCGATGGATTGTTTTAGCAGGTAGTATTGTGTGATGCATTTCACTTATTTAGAAATATTTGAGTTCTTAACATTGGCAGAAACTGTGCCTATTAGGCTAGTCAGAGTTTTCTTTCCCTTTGTGGATAATACAGCTATTTTATCTTTATTTCTACTGATGTTTATTATTGGCATAGTTGGAGGGAGGTGACAGGGCAGTCACAACTGGTAGAAGAGGGGAAGAGCTTTGATGACCAAATCTGATCTCCATTCTAGACACAGAGAAAGAGGTCGGTTTTAGGGCCACCTGGTACCCATATTGCCACTTACAGAAAACCTTTCCATCAAGACTTCTCTGAGAACTGGTTGTTCAAGTGCATCCCTAATCTCCAGGGACACCACCTATGGTCCTCTTGCAGCTGTCCCAGAAGATGCCACAATGGTGAGGGTCATCACACATACTGTGCTCTCCCCAGAAATTCTTTATTCTATCATAATGCATTTGTTCCCTTTGGATTGATGACCTATGCTATGGAAAAGCTAGGCAAACTTTGTGTATTGGATTAGATAGGACCTATCTTCAGCTTATGGGCTATATGGTCTCTGTGGAAACCGCCTAGCTCTGTGTTTATAGCTTGAGCAGAGGCCTCAACAATAGAGAGTTAAATGAGTGTGGTGGATTTGGCCTGAGCCCATAGTTTCCCCATGCAGCTTCAGGTGTCTGATGATCTTCCATTGTCTTTTCTTCCTATATGATCCACTCCCCTGAAATCTGTCATTTTGAATTGTGTCCTATTATCTCAGTTTATGCATACTCTCTTATTTTTTATTGTCTAACTGAATTTCCGTCCCAAGATTATGTTTAAATATCATGATTTTTTGGTAACATGGTTTTGTGTGTCTTTGTAAAGTATGGCCTCAAACTCAGACATGGTATTCAGTTTTCAAAACTACCTGGCTCATCATTTTGAAGGTGAACTGCACATATTCAGATTAAGGAAAATCTCCTATTTCTGTGAGATAAGCAATATTGAAGGAGGAAAAATGGCCTATTGAATTGTTGATTTTAAATTATTAGTTTTTCAAGTCTTAAATTTGTGTCCTGATTTTTAAAATTTAACAACTTCTTTTCTCAATTTGTATGTTTTATTTTAGAAAAAAGAAAAAGAAAGAAAGAAACTCCTTATCCTGGATCATGGGTGTTTCAATTTTCTTTGAAAAAAAAAAGTATATTAGCATTGTTTTGAACTGTGGATAAAATGTGTTGATTATCTAGCCATCATTCTCCTGGTCTGTAGCCTCCATTCCTCTCAAGCCACACTATCTTAAGCCACACTCTCTCATCTGCAGACATTCATGGTATTTCCTAGACATCTACGGTAAAACTCGCACTTGAAACATTCAGTTCATCTATGGAAGTAGACTCTATTTCTGTACAGAGGACCTTGATACCAGCCAGGGGTGTTCTAGTCTTCTTGTATAGTGGGAGTTGGCCTTGGAAAGGTGACACAGGAAGGCTTAGAAATAACTTAAAGTTTCTAGCGATGATGCATATGAGTGTCCCTATATGAGTTTGCTTAGGCTACTATCACAACACACAGAGACAGTGATTACACAGCAAAAATTAATTTTCTCTGATTTTAGAGTCTGTAAACCTGAGATGAAGGTGTTAGCAGATTTGATTCATCCTTAGGTCTCTGTCCTTTCCTTGCAGACAGATAGTCACTTTCTTACTTTATCCCCACAGGGTCTTTCCTCACTGTGCACCTATCGCTGGTATCTCTTCCTCTCCTTGTGAAGACACCGGTTCTGTTTGATTAGATCTGTACCATAATGGCCTAGTGTTTATTTTAATTACCTTATGAAAGTCCCTGTCTATAATTACTGTCATATTCTGGAATACTCAGGTAAAACAAATGACTTCTGAGAGAAAATAATTCATCACGTAAGCATTCCTATTGACATTACTTGCTTGCAAGCCTGTATGATTCTTCTCTGAAAACTGAACAAAAGCTCAGCACAAAAGCTCAGAACAAAAGTAAGCATGGAGGTCAACCTCAGCTTGTAGGGTCAGGAGAAATGAGAGTGCAGAGGAGTGGTAGAAACCCTGAGCTATGAAGCCATAAGAGTAACTCCTACATATTTCTAAACTACTTTTGAGGACATAACATAAGAAAAAGAGAAGCTGTGATCCACTTGAAGACTCTGCCCACATCTTCTTCCTTATGGGAAGCTTGTTTTCCTGATCCATTTCAGAGGCTCTGTCACAATTCAGTCTAGAATCTATTTCTGACCCAAGATAAATACATTGTTGCTGTTCACTCTGAAATATGCTATGAGAAAGGATAGAAGGTTCTTTTATCCCCTTTACTTACCTGTCCAGGGTAAGCTTAACAGCGCACATGGTAGTGTTAGCAGTAAACTGTCCTGATGAACAACCACAAAATCTTGGTGATTTAAAATATTAGAAGTTTAGTTTTTCCCAAGTTGGAGTTTAATGTGAGGTAGGAAATAACATTATCTATCCTTCTTAACAACTCAAGAAACTAGGTTCCTTTCAACTCATGAAGCCGCGGATGGGATTGCAGGCTCACACAAGTGTAAATATTTGTGCAGATGAGGTTTTTAATGGAATACTTCACCCCATCCCAGTCAGCCACATGGTCCTCAACTATCTGCAGGAGAACTGGGAATTGAAACTTGTGGATCCCCTCAACATTTTCATTGCCCTCCTGAATACATAACCATTTTCTCAGCTTCAGTCACTTGGTGGATGTGGGTTTTGGTTTTATGAAGGAATATCAAAGTCATTCAATATTGCATTGCAACTGGCCAATTCTTGTTCTCTCAAATTCCTAGAGAGAAATAGACCTATTCAAGTACAGTTTCTGTCTGTGGACTATTAGAGCAGTATTGGTGGGTTTTAGGACTTTTCTAATCTTAGTAGCTCTCTTCTGTCCAGTTAAGACAATTCTCATCACTGAAAGTAGTTAAAATATTACAGCCATCTACAAAAGCATATGTCCTTCACTAATAGTCACTGTTGCAAATCTAGGGTTTGCTTTTGATCATCTTTTTGATCACCCTTTAAAGACTCCTTTTGATCATCCTTTAAAGGCTACCATTGGCCCATAGGAACACTGAAAATAGTCTAGAGCTGCCTGATTTTTTTATAGAGGTTGACCTGTAAACCTTCCTTAGTCTGTTATGACCAACACAGACTCATTAGCTTCACCCCTCACTATGTTTATAGAATGAAAACCCTTTAGCTCCATTTTTAGTTACCTAGACTTTGGTTTCGAATTTTACTTTTTTGTTTCCTAATCTGTTACAAACACAGCATGTAAATTTTCTTAATCTGGGTATGTGATATCTTCCCCCTCAATATTATTCCAAAATTAGGAGGAAGCAGCAGTGTGCTATTGATGCCCTGCAGTCTAGTCTGGATTCTGAAGCTAGGAGCAGAATTGAGGCTACCCGGGTAAAGAAGAAGATGGAAGGGGACCTCAAGGACATGGAACTCCAGCTTTGTTCTGCTAACCGCCAGGTGTCTGAGGCAGCCAAATCTGTGGGCCAGCTTCAGAGTCAAATGAAGGTATTTTCAATTTGTAACATGGGGTTGACATTGAAATGCTTCTGCTTACAGAAGCAAACTAAGCAACAGATTGCGTGGAGCAATCAAAGTAAGGACGACAGATCTCATCCACAAGACAGTGAGAATATGCTTACATTCAACATGTAAGGGACATGTAGGTGGAGCTGTCTTGGCATGTACTTATGGGTCCCATCTCATACTGAAGAGAGTGGTCCATGCTCCAAGTCCATATCTTCTCTTGCAGGACCTTCAAATGCAGCTGGATGACAGCACACATCTGAACAGTGATCTGAAGGAGCAGGTGGCTGTGGTTGAGCGACGCAACTCTCTTCTTCAGTCTGAACTAGAGGAACTGAGGTCTTTGCAGGAGCAGACAGAGCGTGGGCGCAAACTTGCAGAAAAAGAGCTCCTGGAAGCCACAGATAGAGTCAATCTTTTTCATATCCAGGTGAGATCCATAAACTCTCCTCTAGCAGTGTCAGGTGGTGGAAGGCAGTAGTTCTCATCTATGGTCAGCCTTAGGTCAGCCCTGGTTGCCACATCAAGGCTGAGGTGTGGCATAAGAGGCACAAGGAGATACTATACAGACTCCTAAACAATGTCACACTCTTTGTTTCTGAGTATGTTCATCTCCCAGGGCCACTGTAGCAAAGCAGTGCATACTGGGTGACTTTAAATGACAGAAGTCATTCTTGCAAAGACCTGTTTGATGTTAGGCATCCAAAATCAAGGCCACGCTCCCTCTGAATCCTGTGGGAGAGTCCTTGTCTTTTGACTTATGGTAGCTTGTGGCTAACCTCTGGCATTCCTTGTTTTTATTTATGCATCTCTTCAGTCTCTCACCTCCACATAACCTGCTCTTTGTGTGAGTTCCCATTATGTCTTTGTGTCAAGCTCTGTCCAGATTTCCACTTTTCATAAGGATACAAGTCACTTTAGATCAGGGCAAATCTAATTACCTCATTTTATTATCTCTTTCAAGGCTCTGCTACCAAACAATGTCACATTATGAGAAACTAGGTGTTAGGAGTTCAATGTACCTTCTTTTGGGAGACATAATATAACCATTAACATTAAGCCTTCTGCTATAATGAACTGTCAGCATTAAAAGCCCTTACACCAGAGAGGGAGAGCTAAGCATACTATATCCTTGTCTTCTACAACTACTCACCTCATTTTCCTGCTTTCTTAGGCCAACTGCTTGCACAATATCCCAAGAATAAATATCTCTTTCCAGGGCCAGGAATCTCTAAAAATTTTAAATGGCCACTGATAGAATGAGCTACCAGTACAGTACTTTAGCTTCACATGTAATCATGTGATGTGAAGCACAATTTTTAGATTCTTTACCATTTTTCTGAAATCTGGAGAAGCCATAATATCTAGAATAAAGATCTGTAGTAAATAAGTTGTGTAAAAAGCACCCACTGTAACCTGAATAGGTAAACCTATGTAGATACAAAATGTCTACACTGTCCCCAAACAATGGCGAGCTAAGTAAATAATTGGAATTGGGTGGTGATATAGTGATAGAGGAAGCACACTTGTACAGAAAGCCTTCTCTGAGAATCTTAGACTTAGAACTCATGGGCTTCATGAACATGAAAGACAAGGGAGACACCAGCCAGGAAGGGGTAAAATGAGGGAAGAGCTGTTGGGGGAGAGGGAATTCACATTTTAAGAAACATTAACAAATGTAGAACACAAGATGGGTAGAAACAGAAATGGTGTTAAGAGTCAGGTGTGGTCAGGTTGCCAAGGACCCTTAGTCTGAGTTTGATGGTGATTGAATGTTATCTGCAGACAATATGAATGTACTAAAAACTGTTGAATAGCTGAGAGTGAAGTTATCAGATTTAAACTGTAGAAAGTCTTCAAAGATAGATGAAAGCAACTGTGGACAATCTGCCATGCTCTGAGGTGTTTAAAAACATCTACTGGTTGCCACAATGATTGTGAAGTGTCACGGGCTTTTAATGGGCAGGGTTCAGTTTTAGACTCCTTCAGAGTGCCAGATAATCCCACATCACAGACTTAACCTTCACAGAATTCTGGTTATGCCCTGCCCCTCAAGAAATAGTAGACCAAAGAATATATAAACCAAAAATGTACTTGCTGAAGGTGCTGCGATTCGTTTGTGCCCACAGGTTAACTTTTGTGTGCAGGTGTATGATGTAATTCCGTTTGGGTACCACTGGGTAAGAACAAATAGAATGTAGGTTATACATCCCGGCAGACTAACCAAATTCAACAGTTTCTTGGGCTGGGGTATAGCTCAGTGGTAGAACTTTTTCTTAGTATGTTCAAAATCATGGGTTGGATCCTAGTTCTTAAAGAAAAAAATTACTTTTTTTTCCTGAAGAAAGCTTTTCTTAGTACAAAGTATTGAATTCTTATAAAGTGGAGTATTTAACTTTTTAAAAAGTAAATCATCCACTGCATGTAGTAATTAATAACTACTGGTGACAAATTGTATGGTATATTAAAACTCATAATGTATGGCAGATTACAATGTGAAGAAAAAAATGTAGGGGGAGAGAGGGAAGAAAGAGGAGAGGGAGGGAGAGAAAGGGAGAGAGAGAGAAAGAGAATTTTGACCAGAGAAAAAGCTGACATATAGACAAGAAAATTTTGAGGGGGAAAAATGAAAATTAGGCAGTGCAACCCCTGTCTGTAGGATAGAGTTTCTAAAATTAAAGTAAAAGTCAGTAATACAAAAGTGCCAATTCCCAGGTCTCACTACAGAGCTCCTGAATCAAATGCTCTGCAGTGAGACCCAGGAATCAAGGAAGTCCATGGCACCATTCCTGGTCTCCATTACTCTTTGACCAGCACAGTCCAGGTGGCACACTGCTCTCAAGAATCTCTTGTGTAGATCAGACATACGAGGCCAAACTTATCTTTGGCTGAAGATCTGTGTCTCCCTTTGAACTGTAATAATATAAACTTACCTTCCTTCCTGCTAAAAATGAGTAAATCAGAGTCACTCAGCTTGCAGAAATTTTAAACATTGTTCCCTAGCAGATTTTAAATAATTCTATATGTAAACAAATCAGTGTTTTCTGAGTATGCCTTCCTTTACAAAGAAATAATTTCTGTGGAGTTGACTGCAGTGACCATCCAAAAAACACTTCCCCAAAATCACTTGCCGGATGGCAGTAGAAATCCTAGGTGTACAGGGCCTGACTGTCCACAGGAGCAAAGGGGCAAACTGGGTGGTGCTTCATGCCATGGAAGAGAAGACAGGCAGAACCCATGAGGCTGGAATTTCTGTCTCTATTCCCAAGATTAAATCCTGCCCCTAAGAATGTCTTTTGCTAGAGGAAAAGGAAAGGATAATGTGAAAGGATGAAATGAAAGGAGACATAAAACATAGAAAGACCATGCCTTTCATACACATGCACTGGGCAAAGATTCACACCCTCAGAAAAGTTGATATTCAAACACAGACCAGGTACAGCAAAGGGAGATTTGACCCCCAGTCACAGTCAGGAGGGAAAGAATTAGGACAGCATAGCATGCAGCACTGTCCTCCCTTCCATGAGAGTTCCTGAAGGCCAGCGATGAAGACTCTTGTGAGCTTTTCTCACCTCCTTACTGCAGGATAAGACAGGAAAGTAAGCAGATGACTAAAGAGGAGCAATTCTGCTTTATTTCCTGGAGGAGATTCTTGAAAGTGTGATTTTTATCCTGCAGGCCCCTGCTCCACAGATGACTGAAGGTAACTCTGCAGTCACTCTGTTCTGAGATTGTTTATATGTTAAAGAGCATAAGGCAGAAAACACACCTTAGCATGTTCAAGCTAAACCCATGTTGGACTTGTAGGTTATCTGGGGTGCATTTCTTTTTTCTAATTCAAGCTCCCTTCTCTTTAGTCCTGAACCTACAAGTGGATGAGATACTCTCTGTTCAGTTGTACCTCCTGGATTTGAAAATCTTGCTTAATTGAATATAGCTGACTGTTAAAACTTGGCTCTTGGCCAAAGCTGCCTTCAGACTATGAGCTAACCAGACCATTTGCATTTGGATTGGTGGTTTCCACTTGCCTAATAGGTATGCTGCTTTTCCCTAGAACACAAGCCTTCTCAGCCAGAAGAAGAAACTGGAGGCTGATGTTGCTCAGATGCAAAAAGATGCTGAAGAGATGGTGCAAGTATGTCAGAATGCAGAAGAAAAGGTCAAGAAGGCAGACACTGAGGTGGGTCTGTTGATTGCCTGCTTGGTCTGACTTTCTGGAGTTCAATAGAGCAGTAAACTAGAAAGGGGGCCAGTCTGCAGCCCAAAAGGCTTCCAATGAGTCCTTGTTCAGTCAGAATGAAGTTAGTTGACCCCTCTGCCTCCCTGTTTTCAGATTGAACATTTGGCCAATTGACTCCTGCCTTCTAAACTACCCTGGGAATGAAAAGGAGCCGTTGCATTGTTATAACAAAAATCTCGTGAATATGATTTTTTTAAGTTTACCAATTTTCCACTTGTGAATCAATATAAGCTGTATATAAAAACAATTCTGTATACATGTATTTTTTCCTAGGGCCTCTATTGGTTTTATGATGATGATTTAAAAAGAGTGTGTATTAGAATTCTCTAGAGGAACAGATTCACTGTGAACTATATGTATGGTTATACAAGGGATTTATTGGGTAAGCTTATAGGATCTGAAAAAGAGTCCCAATGTCTGTCTACTGGATTAGAGACGGAAGAATCCAAAATGGCCATTTGCATGCTGGACAGCTAGAAGATGAAGTAAACAGTCAAAAGCTGAAGACCTGGAAGCTCTTTGCAGTCACAGATATGAATTTGTGTCAGAAGGACCAAGAGTCTGCATCAGATAGCTAAAGTGTCTGCATCAGAAGGCTGAAGGAACTGGGGGGTAAGGTCCAAAGGCAATGGTGAAGACCTGAACTCCTCCCCCAAAGTGAAATATTTCCTTCTTTCCCTTTTGATGCTGCCCAAGCAAAAAAGTTATTGGTTGGTGCCACCATATCTGCCATGGGTCTTCCCTCCTCGGTTTGCTGGCCTATGTATCAGTCATCTACAGATACACCCAGAAAATACCAGTCCATTATGTAGTTCTTAATTCAAATTGACATGTCATGATTAACAGTCACAGAGTGCTTATGTCATTTATGTTTTATACTCCATACTGCTGCCTGCATAACCAAGTCAAATTGGCAAACATGGGCTTTGGAGGACCTTCTTTATTTGCAAATTTAAAGTTGTCCTGATCATGCTTTCCATAAAAAACACTAAGCTTAGGTTGGTTGCCAGCAATAAGGTACCTTTATGGATACTAGAAAAGACCACCCTATGGGTACTTCTTGTAGACAGATGCAACATTTCTCTCAAAGGGCATAGTAAGCAGATGACACCACTAAGGAAAAGAAAACAAAAAACAAAACAAAAAAAGCAAAAACAAAACAAACAAAAACAGTGGAAGGAAGATGTAGAGGCAGCTTTGTGTGTATGTGTGCAGGTGGGGAGCAAGGATTACAGGTCCCAGAGCTCATTTTAGGCAACATGATTGCTTTTTCATTTGAGTTTTGCAGGCCACATGTAGCTTTCCTCAGCAAGGATTGCATGTTGCTATTTTATCTACCTTTTTAGGGTCTGTACTATGGGTCTGCCACCAGACAGATGTGGTCTCAAATAGAAGATGGGAACCTTAACACACGCCTCCTAGTGTAGTAGTTCATCAACTCTCGTCGTAGAAAAACATTTTAGTATGTATCAGTGTGAGACAGAGGCAAATCCATTAGGCAGACCTAGGAAGTAAGAGAAAATAGGGGACATCAGCTTGAGTAACTGAAAGAGGCAGCAATTTGATGAAGCAGATCAGATTGGCCCATTAATAAAAGAACTGCAGGGCCGGGGACTTAGCTCAGTGGTGTAAGTGCCTGTGTGAGGTCATGAGTTTGATCCCCAGTACTAAAAAAAAAAAAAAAAAAGAATGCATCTATCTTTATCTATCTTTTATAACACTACCGGGGTAGACAGGGAGCTGGTAATTTCCCACTAGACCATGAGCATGGTTTTTTTGAGGGGGCTTTTTCCTCATGTTTTGGGGGATCTGCTACTAGAGTAAGACATGAATCTGCAGCTGTTTTCATTCTGGAGACACCATGGTATCCTCTGCTATTACAGAAACTGGTTCTGGCCATGAGAGTAAAGGATCATGGGTAGCCACATTACACACATTGTTAGCAAGGGAAGATAGGGCAAAAGACATATCTCTCCTTGGGTAGTAATGATAAGTCACAGATTAAGGCTTGAATTGTCTCTTTTCCCCATAAGGATCTCTATCCTACTACAGACCACACCCATGGCCACACTAGGTATTGCTTATCTGTGCTACTCTATAGGGTCTCTGACCCTGTAGTCTTCCTGGCTTCCAGGCTTTCCTTTGAAATCTTGGTGGAAGGTTTCATAACCCCATAGCTCTTGTTGTCTGCATAATTGCAAAACCAGCACCTTACAGACACCAAGGGCTGCTGGCATAATAAGCAGTGCCTGAGCCTGCTTAACCCACTGCTGTGGCCTTGGATTATCCACCAAATGAATACAGGGCCAACTCATGGATGGTGCCCTGGCACCCATGAAACTATTTTGTCCTTCCAGGCCTGTAATGAGAGGAAAAAAATCTAAAAGATTTCTAAGAGACCTTAAAAACCTTTTTCTCATTGTTTTGCCAATTAGCACATGGCCCTCTTTGTTTCGTGCTAATCTTACTTAGCAGGGATGCTGAAGCTGCTCCTTCTGGTCCTCAACATATTTTTAATTCTCTCCCTGGCCAGGTTGTGGATTTCCTAAGTCTTCCTTTTATGTTTCCCTGTGCTCATGTGTTTCATGGTAAATATGACTAAACAGCACCAATAATATCCATGCTGTATCCTAATTGCTTTGTCAGAAATCCTTACCAGATAAATTACTTCATTATTCTTATGTTCATTTTTCCACACAAAATAGGGCATAAATATATGGTATCCAGATTCTTTTCTGTGGCTTATCAAAGGTAACTGTTTTCATATTTCAAATCAGCTCCTCGTTGTCACCTAAGGTTAGTTTCCTATTTTCTTTGTCTTGTCATTGGCTAGAGTGGATTCATAACCACATGTAAGATGAAAATCAGACATAGGCCAGTTCTAAACTGAAAATAAAAAGAAAGTTTATTATAGAGAAGAAACACAGATGGCTGCTTCACAGATAGCAGCAAGCCTAGAAAAGGACAGCGAAGCTGATACATCACAAATAGAGCAGCCTCACACAGGGAGCCATTTGACTTTATGGGGTATCAAAGGAATGCCATTAATTATTCATTTTTAATACAAGGGGCAGGTATCTCTGGACAGGATAGAGACTTATGTGGATCTCATCTAGGATCTGCATCCTGTTTCCTTATTTCCAGAGCATAGTGGCTTCTCCCCTTGATTAACCATTTGCTTTCCTTCCCTCTCTTGTCACCCAAAAGCACAGCTGCTGGCTTTATCAAGTGGCTACTTCAAAGTTCTGGAAGCTTCCTGCCTCATTCTGAGCCCTCACCAGAATCACAGTTAATGTTCTGCTTACAATGTTAAAGACTTTTTAAAGCTCGGTTTCTTAAACCCTTCCAACTCCTGCCTGTTATCCAGTTGCAAAAATGCCTCTATATTTCTGGTTATATTAGCAATCTCACTCCTTGGTAATTTTCTGTCACCATCTGGACTTTTTTGTTGCTGTTTTTATTGTTGTTGTTGTTCCTATAAAAAAATAGCTGAAGCTGGATGATGCTAGGAAAAAAAAAAGAGCTTTATTTACCTCATGATGCCTGATGTTTAAGGCCATGGTGCCAAGATCAGCTTAGCGCTGGTGAGTGCCTCATGGCAAATAAGATCAGAACTGAGAGAGCCCAAGTGGAAGAGGTGATATTGTCAGGCAGAAAGTCAGAGAGACTGGGGTCCCACAGTCCATTCCCAGGTGACCTGAGGATCTCCCATTATGCCTCGCCTCCTAATGGTTTCATCTCCCAATATCCATATGCTGAGCACTAGCTTCTTAACATTCCAGACTTTGTGGAACAAATTCAAACCATAAATTGCTAACCAGATAGAAAAGTCTGGCTGGAAGAGTCACATTATTAAATGAAATACACTGAGAAATTGTTTGTGAAACATTTTAATAATTTCGTTGAGAAATTACAGTCCTTGCACATGTAGCCAAAGCCCAGGGCAGATGCCACAACTAACCTTTCTCATGCCGAATTGTTGGCACTGAGAACATCTTTTGCTGCCAATTTCTTACAGTCTTAACTTGTTTACAGTAATGAATTTCAGAATTATAGAAGTGAATTGTGAAAAAGATTTTAATAGGCTCTTCCCACACATTTCCTGGTGCAGTATGTGACACTAGTCACTATTCAGGAATAAACACTATGCTACCACTTTATTGAAATAAAAGTCATTTCTGCAGTTGGTCATCTTTCTTTAAACAGAGATGATGTATCATGGTGTTTACATGGTACTCCATCTTTATTCTGTTTCTACCTCTGCAAACTCAGTCTCTTACGTGGTTGCTGCTTTCTGTATTTCTTTTATTATTCACAAGCTTGACAGTGGCTGAGGTGTTAGGGAAAGTATACTGTGGCAGTGGGTTAAAGACACAGAGGTGAGGTGTGGCATCCAGTTAGACCAGGAATTGAGGATTATTGGCAGAAATGTGAAGACTCATTGGCTTCTGGACTAGAGAAGTCCCTTTTCTTCTTTTTTAGGCAGCAAATATGTCAGAGGAATTGAAGAAGGAACAAAATACCAACGCTCACTTACAGAGAATGAGAAAGAATATGGAGCAGACAATCAAAGACTTACAAAAACGGCTGGATGAAGCTGAGCAGACTGCCCTGATGGAGAGCAAAAAGCAAACCCAGAAACTAGAATCCAGGGTAAGAGCTTGCCTGTTTAATCATGAGATTTTTGACAACTCCTAATTCAAGGATTATTGTTTAGGAATTTCATGCGTTACAACCCTCATCACTTTTTTGTTTTTAGCACTTTCAGATCTGTCTGACTCAGAGTGTCTGTTCTCAACACCTCCATTCATTTTCAAATTTGGGCTGGCAAATAGAACTTTTCTTGGATTGGATGAAATATGCCTTCCCTCTTACTATTAAGTGGAAATGCATCTCTTTCCTATCACCACACCAGTTGGGGACTCTCCAAGGGGAGGGTGATCCACTGTATCCAATTCACCCTTGCTGTCTTGCTTCTGTACCTTTGTCTCTGTTAGTTTCTGTCTAGAAAATGCCCATATCCTAATTGTGAGAGAAAAGAAAAAAACAAATCCATGATCAAGAAGAACTCACTACAGATAGATACAGCAAGAGATGACAGAAATGATGTAGTATTTGTCTTCAGGGAACTTGAAAACACACAGTGTCTTAGTTACTTTTCACTAGTCGCTGAGGCAAAATACCTGATGCCCAAAGTTGGGAAGGGAAAGGTTTATTTCTTACAGTTTTTGGAGGTTTCAGTCCATACTCAGTTGGCTCCAAGGCAGGTTGGCATGGCAGGGCCGCAGTTCATGGCAGCTGCAAACAGCAAGCGGAAACCAGCAAGAGAGAGACACACCTTCTTCCTGCCATTACATCACATCCTGGCTCCACCCCTAGCAGGGTGTAACACTGACACCATCAATCCAAGCACTAGACAATGAACCAGTCACAAATGTACAATGCAAATACATGAGGCCTGGGGGCCACCGACATAAACCATGACACACAGGAAGACCTATCTTGCTAGGAATTTTAAAACTATTGAATCAGTTTCAGTAACTATGTACAGGGCATATGATAAATATTACAAAAGTTAAAAAAAATTCTGTTGGGATTTGATGGTTCAAGGGAAATCTGAAAGTATGTATGACTTTATATGTTTATAGTCAGTCCATCCACACAATGGAACATCAGTGCACATTTATTATATATACATATGATTATGCAGATTAAAAAGAAATGAGGAAGAGCTCAGGAATATGCCCTGGGGAACACAATGATAAAATATGAAGACAATGTGGTGAATATACATGATTTTGTGCAAGAAAGGCAGGAAATATGAAGATATGTACACATTTTCACATACCATCAAAAAGAAATAATGATAGCATAAATTAAAAACTAGCAAAATGATTACCCTCAGAAGAATACAGATATGAAATTGAGCCCTTTGGCATATACTTCTAAAGCTGTTTTGATTACAAAATTATATAAGTCATTTACATACTTCAGAATTAAAAAATAAGTAACACGTTTCTGCCAGCTCAAACCACCAGTGGTATATGTGGGATTATCCCATTTGGCAGCTTGAATCTCTAGTAGTTAGCTGTTTAACGTCAGACCATGAAATTCAAATCAGAGCCACCTGGAAGTGAGACAACAAATTATGGCCTCTTCATGAACGTGTTAAATCAAATAGAAAAAATCACTCATCCTCAAAATTTTAATACCAGTGGAAGCAAATGAAGCTAGCTATATATCAAGTTGGGGAAATAAAACACATACAAAGGATTATTCCCAATGACTTTTAAATATTTAAATATGATGTTTTTCTGTATAGTCTTCAAAGAATATATCTTAAGGACAAAAATTGGTGTGTGGGAGGGGGCAAGCTACATTTATTATTCCAAAATAACATCTTATTTCTACTAGCATTAAGATTAATATGTTTATACAATGACATACATAATATTATTGTTTAGATCTAAGACATCCACCACAAAGTGTTTTGTGTACAGAGATGGGTCTTTTAGAAAGCAGTTGGATCATAAGGATGCTAAACTCATCAGTGAATTAATCTGTTGATGAATACGTAGCTACACAGACTGTTAGGAGGTATGCTGGAGGAGGCGGGTCACTGGAGTACACCTTTGGAGAGTGTATCTCTTGCGGGCACTCTTCCCCTGTGTTCTGCCTTCTGGCTACCTTGAAATGCACAATGTTGTCCACTATGCCTTTTGGCCATGATGTTTCTGCACTGGACCCAGCCAACTCTGGATTGAAACCAGGAGTCAAAATATAAACCTCTCCTTCAGCTTGTGGGAATTCGGTATTTTGTCATAACAATGAGAAAGATGACTATACATATAATAACTAAGATTTTTAACAGAAGGGAAAAGTCATGTAAGTGTGAAGTCAAAGAACTTGTAAAATCCTCATTTCCTTAAAAATATATGAATGATACTGGTATGTCCAACTCCAATTTAATACTGTAAGATTTCATTTTATTTCAGTTACTGTTTGTTCTTTGTTATGTTGTAGAACCAATGACAACTGAATAGCAGTCAGCTACTATATGAAATGACATTAATGACTTATAATTTTCTGAAAAGTATAATTAGAGTATCATTGTTTTAGTCATTTTTGTTAAAATAAAAATGTACCTGACACTGGGTAATTTATAAGCAATAGAAGTTTATTTGGCTTATGATTCTGGAGGCTAAGAAATCCAAGAGTGTGTTGCTGGCATTAACGTGGCTCTGGTCTGGGCCTTCTGGCTGTATCATATCATGACATGGATATCACATGGTGAGACAGCAAGAATGCTATCATGAGTCTCTTCCTTTCCTAATAAAGCTGCTAATGCCATCATTCAGACATTGCCCCTATGACCTCATCTAGTACTGATTACTTCCTTCACAAATGCCTCACCTCTGAATGTGATTAACATATGAACTTTGGAATTGAGTTTGCAAGACATGAACATGAATTCAGTTTGAACACATGAACATTTGGAGACACATTCAAATGCCTAACAGCCATTATTACCCATTAGAATTACATACAAACTAAGATTTGCTTTAAGATGTGTTTTAAACACCTTTAAAGACAAAACAAAGCAAAAAAATTCCTTAACAAATCTTCTAGAAAACAAAGGAGGGGGTGATTCCATTAGCTCACGTCCTGGTAACTGTGGGCTAAGCTCCTATTGCCCAGAGGTCCAGAAGAGCCATGTTACTGGGCTCATCTGCAGGATTGCTGCACACCTCTCACCGTCCCTTTCTCGCTGCCTCTCTCTGAGGATGACAAGGCCGGTCTGGCTTGAATGGCAAGAAGGAGGTGAGGAGGGTGAGAGTGGGGTCAGTGGCACAGGCAGCCTCGGAGCATTCAGCTGTGTAGTTTTAAGTGACCCGAGAGAAGGTGGCTTTGAGTGGAGGAGAAGGCAGAGAAGGAGGGCTGATATCTAGGAGCCCGCAGCAGGAGGGGCAGTCACACCTTTTCTGCACCAGCGCCTTGTTTCTGCCCCTTTCCTGCCCATTTCTCTCCTTAGCCCTTAACACCACCAAATATAATCTATAGCTGGCTTGGTTTCTCTGCTTCCCTTATGAGAATGCATGCTCATGCAGGGAAGAGGTGTCAGGTGTGTTTCCTGTTCTATGTCTTGCACTGCAGGGCGATGTGTACTAGTTAATTTTGTTCAAATGACTCTATAGGGCCATAGGCAGGTCCTACTATAGCTCTCCCAGGAAGCAAGGGTATGGGGATGCAACACATATTTGACAGACTCGGGGCCTAATTTCCTTAGAGACTCTGAGCTGAACATAGAGGAAGAATGAGTGCATTGGCTGAATGTGCAAAAGGTGACACATGTAGTCTCTGCCTTACAGATGTTCCCACATGCACACTCGTGTGAGAGTGGGTGTGATTTTGTATTACAAGAGGGGAAGCCTGTACTCGCTGCATGTGTTGGCCTTTCATTCCTTTAGAATCTCAACAGTCCTTTTGTAAGCTCATATAGTTGAACCAGTTTGTTTTTAGAAAAGGTTTTCCTAGAATAGAGCCCTGTTTAGTCTCTAGATCAAAGAAAACAAACACATCCTTCCTCTACTCTTTTACTCCATTTCTTAGGACCCTCCAGTTGGCAGATACAGTGCCAGCCTTGCTGCCAACGTGAGGTCTGATATCATGGTTTGGTTCTAGGTTCGTGAACTGGAAAGTGAGCTGGACGGGGAGGTCCGTCGCAGTGCAGAGGCCCAGAAGGAAGCTCGAAGACTGGAAAGGGGCATCAAAGAGCTGAACTCTCAGGTACTCTGGGAACTTATTCCTGTATGTGTGAATGTTTCTTCCTTGCAGAAATGTGTTCCATCCAGAATCACGTGGCCTTTG
>PVJX010028207.1:0-24082 GCA_004027295.1 Dolichotis patagonum
AGGAGGTGGTCATGGGGTGCATCTTTGGGGCATCTATCTCTTGCTGGTGCCCATTCCCTGTGCTCTGTTTCCCATTGCCATGAGGGGAGCAGCTTTGCTCCATCAGAACCTTCTGCTATGGTTTCCTGCTTTGGAACTTGCTTTTTATTAAATTTTAAACTTTTTTATTTTAAAAAGCAAACCAGAAAAAAAGGATAGAATTAAAAACAGTAAGAAATCAACACTGGTTAATATATTGCTAAAACTCATTTGGAACAGAAGACACCTAGAATAGCAAAGGCAATTCTGGGCAACAAAAAGCAAGGCAGGAGGTGTCACAATCCCTGATTCAAAATTATACTACAAAGCTACAGTGATAAAATCAGCATGGTACTGACAAAAAACAGGCCTGAAGGTCAATGGAACAGATTAGAAGATGCAAACACAACTTAAAGGCACTCAGCCACCTTATCTTTGACATAGGTGCTAAACATGTTCACTGGAAGGATAGTTTCTTTAATAAATGGTGCTGGAAAAATTGGCTTTCCACATGCTGAATACTGAAACTAGACCCATGTCTACCACCATGCACTAAACTAAAGTTAAAATGGATCAAAATACCAAAATAGAAACACTAAATGTACTGGAAGATAAGGTAGGTAGAAATCTTGAAGACATAGGGGTAGAAAAAGAGTTCATGAACAAAACACAAACTGCATGGGAAGTACTTCAAAGAATCAACAACTGGGATCTCATCTTATTAAAAAGTTTTTGCACTTCAAAAGAAAGCATCAACAGAGTGAAGAGAAGGCCCACAGAATGGGAAAGAATTTTAGCCAACAATCCGCAAAGGACTTATATCTAGAACATATAAAGATTTGAAAAACATCAAGGCCCCCAAATTCAAACACCCAATCCAAAAATGGGCATCTGAGATGAACATGCATTTCTCAGATGAAGAAATACAAATAGAATCTTCTTTCCTGATGGATCCAGCTAAGCATGGACTGAATTCACTGAAACTGTGAACCAAAATAAGCCTCTCCTCCTTTAAACTGTGGGTGTTGGGTATTTCGTCCCAGTAACAAGAGAGCTGAGTAATATAGCGTGGTGATACATGGTGATATACTTAGTCTATGGATGCTGCAAATCCTCCGTACTGATGGCAAAGAGGCCAATGAAACGTGCTTCCCTTTCTGGATGTTGCTGAGAAGGAATTACAAGCAGACCTCAGAAACAGCTCTTTCCTGTAGTGTAGAAGTTCTAAGTAAATTGATGTATTGGCAGAAGCAGGTCAACATCAATACAAATACAAGGAAGAGTAATATTTCCCAGGAAAAATGCAGGTACATGGTAGAGACCAAGAAAGGTCACTCAGAGACAGAGAGCTGGTTCACTGTGATGTGTTACAGTGAAAGACACTGACAAGTTCCAGCCACAAGGAAGGGATCAAATGTAGAGGACCAGAGAAGTAGAAGTAGAAACCGTGCATGGGCTCGGCATGAGTAGCTTCCCCTGGGATGGAAGACTTTGCAAGGTGGAGGAGGTTGCAGAGGACAGAACTAAAGTGCAGGGGGTTGTTGAGGCTCCATATGGAGACAGTTTTTCATGAATATTCAGAAGTGTGCATGAATATGCATGCATGACTTATGTCTATGCTCATCAGTTGCTGTGGGGTATATATAATCCCAACCCCCTTAAACGTAGCTTCCTTCCTTCAGGCTTTGGGAATTTGCACCTCTCTGCTCACTAGCACAGAGTGTTGGTAGGAACTATTAGTGTTTGAGGGTGGTGGTGTGTGGGGACCACAAACAAACAAGCAAGCAAAAAAAAAAAAAAAAACAAAACAGCACATCTCTTAAAACTGTGTAAAACTATCCAAGAGAGAAAGATCCACACATAAAGCTGAAGTCCCCACCGGATTAGTTTTCCAGGACCATCAGAGCAAAGCCCTCCTCCCCGCACTGGGGTCTTTTTTTTTAACAAGGATCTTACTGTCTTGATGTTTGGGAGGCTGGAAATCCAAGGTCAAGGGGTCCGAGGGGTTGGCCCATTTTGAGGCTGGGAGGAAAGGTTTTGGTCCAAGTTTCTGCCTTTACCCTGTCTATAGCCATCCTCTCCTCATGGCTTCCCATCATTTCCCTCTGTGCGTGCCTGTGCCTGTGTGCAGATTTCCCCTTCCTAGAAGGATTTCGTTAAAATGACCTCATTTCAACTTAGTTATGGAATGACCTATTTCCAACCATGGTCATGCACTGATGTACTTGGCGACCAGGATTTCAATGTGTGGAGGTGGAGCTCCGGTAACATCCACCCTGTGCAGTGATTGGCAGGTGCTTGCAGCGTTTTAGAAACACTTGGAACTAATCACGGTGCCAGCGTGCACTGTCCGGAAATCACAGCCGCTTTAGTGCACCCATGGCTGTCCCCAGTCCGCCCTGCAGCACTGGGCTGAGGAAGGGCTTTGGTCAGGGAAGCCTGGTTATCATGAGGGCCCAGGAATGGCGAACTGGTGAGGAGGACCTTTCTGCCGCGGGACCTTCTCTGCCCGGACAGTGGACGCCGTTCTGAGGGGTTTCGGTATTTTGAAAAGGGTTGTCTGTGTCCCTGTGTCACCACCCACTAACTTGCCCTGCCATCTCATCTTCTCTTCATTCCTTGTGTGTCAAACAAGCTTTTGTTTATAACCTGAATGTTCACACTGGAGTTTCCATAAAGAGCAGAACACGCTCATCGGAAAGGGTACAGACCTTGGTGAGTAAGAAGCTCCTTTGCGGTGACCTCAGGGTCTGGCATGCTTGGTCATCCACCCACCCCTCCAGGACGATGAAACCTGTTCCTCTGGGTATGTCACCTAGCGCTGTTTTTTTCTACAAAGGCAACACTCATCACTTGTTTCGGTGAGAGATCTTTGAATCATTAGCTAAGATTATGTTTTTGGATTATTGTTGGCTTTTATTTCTCATATTATGTCTGTCTCTAATTGCCACAAGTAATGGAAATGTTAAGATAACTTGGCAGTGTTACATTGCACTATATATCATTCTGTTTTTCTGTGGTCTTTGTGGTTTTCTTACTTTAAGGTGCTGTCTCATTAGAACAAGATCTTTCCTAAGAAATCATTTTTCATTAAAAAATACAAGCACAGCTCATTGAGACAGCCACGGAAGATCACCATTGCAGGTAATGCCTGTATCCAGCAGGACCTTTCTCCTCTTCCTGCAACAGAGCTTTGGGCAGAAGGTCCTCCCGCCCTGAGCAAGTCTAGCTTTATCTCTCAACTGGCATTCCTTCCTCTTTGCCCGGTAATATAATATATTTTCAATAACCCTGAGTCATAATTCTACTAGGAGTTGTTGGTGTTCTAGTGATTCCTGTCCTGGAGATTTCCTGTCTCTCTGACTATAATTCAGAAAGGTTCTTCTGAACAGTTGAAGATTAGAGTTGCAGAGGTGAAGTATGTGTATTTTCACTTCCTTCACTGGAGGTTTCACGGACAAACAGGATGGACCTATTCTGAAACAGCAAGTCTAAAGAACCATGGATGTGACCTACTTACACTGAATAGAGAGGCTATTGTGATATCATTAATGACCGATTTGAAGAATTATGGGTGTAATTGTTTTGTGCAGTGCACTAACAGCTTTTCACACTGTTTATATTAGGATACATTCTAATTACATTAGTCAGGGATGTCCAGAAAAAAGAATCAATGTATACACACACACACACACACACACACACACAGTGGCATGGGTTATATCCAGCATTTTAGGTCAATGATGAGCTGAATCTGTAATAGTGGTCCTCTAAACTGCATATACAATGAAGTCCTATCTATCTTAGTTGTCTGAGAACACTGTATGATGTTTACAAATGGCAAAATCACCTATTGATGCATTGCTCAGGGCATATTCCCATCATGAAGGAGGGAGAAGCGAGAGAGAGTTTGATTTTAGGCAGTTGGCACATATAACAAGCCCCAAGCCTGAAGTTCAAGCCTGGAGCCCACCAGCCTGGAATCCTAGGGAGGAGATGAGCTTCCCGGAATTCTGGAGGCCTCCTGCTAATAGCAGATCACTTGCTTGTTCTATTTAAGACTTTAATTGATTGGCTGAGACTCACTCCCATTATGGAAGGCAATCTGTTTGACTCAATGTTCAAGAATTTTAGGGTAGAAACCAGCAACCAGCCTGCCCTGGTAAGCGGTTGTGGTCTAGCAAGCCACGGCCACTCCAGGGCAAGAAGCAAGAAGCAACAGTGTTTCCTGAGATCCGTGCCATGTTGGAACTTAGGGCGCTGAGCAACCCAGTAACCAGCCTGCTGCCCTGGTAAGTGACTGTGGTCTGGCAAGCCGTGGCCACCCCAGGGCAAGAAGCAAGAAGCAACAGCATTTCCTGAGATCTTTGCCATGTTGGAACTTAGGGCACTGAGCAAACCAGTGACCAGCCTGCTGCCTACCGGGGTATGGGCTTAGAATCAAACATACCATCCTACCCTCCCCCAAACCCCCCCATTAGGAAGTGGGATCCAGGGATCTAGGCATCTCTTGGGAGCTTGAAGGTATGTAATGCAGCCAGTGGGGGGAATTTCCTTCAACTATCTCTTTGAAGACAGATATTTTTATCACTGTTTGCTTTGTCCTGATTAATTGTGCTGCTCAATTCAATATTCTGTTTTGATATATTCTATAATATTGTGTATTTCTTTTGATTTTGCTATACCTGATTGAAAGAACAACTATTGTGAAGATAACGAGATATACAATGGTGCCTATTACTGTTGCCCCGGTGAACTGTGATGTTCTGTACCAATTTCACTACACTGTCTCAATTAGCTTTATCTCATCCTGTTTTGTTGTATATTACTACCCCCAAGTTAATAAAAAGTTAAATAAAAAAATAGAACATGAGAAAACAAGGTAACAAAATACCTCCAAAAACTCCCAACTCCACCAAAGCGGATCCATGTGACATGGATGAGGAGAAACTCAAAAACAAAACAACAGAATTATATAAGGATATTAAAAAGGAAATAACAACAAAAAAGAGATCAATAAGATACTGAGTAAGCAGAATCATGATATAACTAAACAGATAATGGACTTATAAAAGCAAAAGGAGGGAAAGAAAGTGCTCTAAAGGATATAACTGCATGTATGTTTAAGTGTATAGGATTGATAACCATATTGCTAAGTTTTTTTGGATCGGTGAACAGAACTGTTTGCAGCCTCACTATTTGAATGTCCACTTTGTATGCCTTAATTTTGTAACATGAACAACTATGTCTAAGACAATATGTAGTTTATCAACTAGAGATTTCTTACTGTTTTTTGAAATTCTGTATTATTTCTACCCTTTTTTCTGTTTTTTTTTCTCTTTAAATAAAATTAAAAAAAAAAAAAGAATTTCAGGGTAAATAACATCCCAAAACACCTTCACAGAAACATTCTGAATAATGTTTGTTTACATATATGGGCATTGTAAGTGACACATGAAATTAACTATCACACTAAACATTCTGCAAAAGCATAAAAGCATTTTGATTCCAATTATGTTGGTGGTAGCTTCTCCCTTTTGACAGAACAGTTGTCTCCTGGGTGACTGGTGGAAAGGGGACAGCCATGGAATCCTTGTCTGGGTGAGATGGGAGGATCTGAGTCTTCGGGGCTGATGATCACATGACCCACGCTCATGAGGCCTGCGTGGCTGTGTTTGTGTGCACGCTTTGTGTGCAAGGAAGCCTGGGGAAATTTCGGGTTGGATGCAAGAGTGACCAGTCTGTGATGACACCATCCTGTGCCAGTCTGGACCTGATAACAGACATGGTTCTAGGATCTGTAGTTTTGGACATTGTTATCAGGAATGTGAATAAAGATAAGGGAGTGTGACCATTACTATTTTTTGATGTTGTGAATCTGGATAAATTAGGTAGAACAATTAAAATCTAAGATGCTATGGAAGAATTTAAGTAAAGAATTGCATCTAAGTGGAAAATGCCAGCACATTTATAATTCCATCCTTGGTTTTTAAAAATACTTTTGCAAGTTATGGGGAAGTAGATTGTGGTTAAGTGACCTGGCATGTATATTTAGATGTCATAAGGTATGGATTTGATGAGAACTTTGCCAAAGCAAAATGAACTTTTTGAAATCTTGAGCTGTTTTCCTTGTCAAATGGTGTTGCCCACCAAAAAGTGTGACCCATCCACCAGAAGGTCGCAAAACAACTAACGACCCTGTCCAGTCATCACATTAAAATAGTACTGGCAAAAGGAGCTTCCATGAAAAATTTTTAGAAGATAAATTGCTTGGTGAGGCTTTTCCTGTGTTTTTTCTTTCACTGTCATGTTATTCAGAAAAACTAGCATAAGAATTTGTTTCCACAGTGGAAGGCTTTATAACACAAATCCATTCGTGATGGCAAATGTGTCTCTATTAGGATAATTTAGCTTAAATCAATTATGTAAGTGCCTTGTAAGACATTTCTTTTGCTTGATGTTTCATCAGCATCAAGGACTTTCAAAACTGTTTGATCTTTCCTTTTCTGAAAGTCCTTTGTAAGAGTGATGGGTTTACTAAAATTTACTGTGAAGCTAACCTGATTATTTTGAGCTATTTGTAAGAGGATTAGGCTCTTCGGGGGAGGATAGATTCTAATCCCTTGACTAATATTTTGGCCAATATAGTACAATTCTTTCTGATTATGAAAATTGGTTAGTAACCACTTCAGCATGCTCCATCCCTTTCTGGTTACAGAAAGGCAGGATTAAAATGTTTCTGCTGGAACATGGTTGTAGATTAGCTCCATAGCCCTGAATTAATCACCGGGTAGTAAGGAAACCTGCCAGGTGGCAGGAGGGACCTAGGGGTAAAAGTTCTTGGGTTGTTGACATTTGCAAAGAACTCATTATATTCAAGTGTTTCCCATTATTTAATCAAGGTTGAATAGAGGGATAGAGTGGGTGGTAGTTGTAATAATCATCTCAGGGGAATGTAATCTTTGCCAGGATGAAATTGAGTTTTGAGATTGAGGTTTTACAAATGTTCTTTTGCCTAAAGAAAGCATCTGACTTGTGTTTATTACAATCCTCGTGCTAAATGTTACAATGGATATAAGCATTAAAAAGTGGTTAATATCCCTTCTCAGGCATCAGATAATGTCTCATAGATTTAGTGGCCTTACTTTTGGACCCAAAGTTTCTTTTCCTGATTAGAGAGAAACTCAGAGATACTTTTGTACCAAAGATATCTAAAAATGTGATTTGCCTGTAATCATTGATCCTTCTCTCTCCCGGAAGATACTGAGTTTATAAAGACGAGAGTATTGAGTACTGAAATTGATAGTTTATTAGTACATGAAACTCATGCTACACCCTGATCCCTCCCAGGCCTCATCCTCTCACTGGCTGCCTCAGCATCATGATTATTCCAAAGTATCGCCAGGTTGCTAAAGCCAAAGAAGTGAGTACCATTCTCAACACCTCCATTTTGTGAAATTCTCTCCACTTCCAGGCTAAGTGAGAGACACACACAACGTTTTGTGGAAAGCAGTGGCTTCCCCATTTGTCTGTAAATTCCCTTAGCCCCCTTTTGTTCGCTGCTGATAATATGGTGGGATTATGTTTCTAAAACATAAATTACATCACACTCCCCCCTTGCCCTCCACATTGATCTTTTGGTAAAGTCTGAGACCTTTACTGAGATATGCTGGGTCCCTGTGACTGGCCCCAGATTAGTTTAGCAGCTGCACCCTGCTTCCCTCTCACCTTCTGAGCTTCATGCTCCCCTTTTCTGGCTTCTGGAACAGGGGCTCCCCAGTGCAATGCTCACAGACACATCTCCCAGTGGCTGGAGATTGCTCCCAACTCCTCCTAAACTTTACCTGCTGACACTGTGACCTCTCAGCTCTCATGGTAACTGTCCCGTCCCAGGCCCATTAGTCTCTTTAAAAAATTATATATAAAAATAGTGCGTGTTAGGGGTACAGCCTGATATTGTGACAAAGGCAACATTGTGTAATGGTCAATCACTTATCACCTCTGTGTTGGGAACCTCTGAAATCTTCTCTACTAGCTACTTTGAAATGTGTGATAAGGTATTGTTGTCTGTCGAGCACTAGAACGGAATCCTCCTGTCAGTATTTTTGTACCCGTGTAACAATTCTTCTCTATCCTCCCAACCTCCCAGCCTCTGGTAACCATTATTCCACTCAGGTTTTTTAGCTTCTGTGTGTGTGATGATTTAGCTCAAGAAAATGTCTCCAAATCCTTCAGCAATTGGGCTTCTGGACAGTGATTGTTTGCATCATGGGAGCTCGATTCTCGTCAGCGGATTTAGGAGGCAGGGCCTGGTTGGAAGGTCACTGAAGGTGTGACCTGGAAGGGATTTCTCTCTTTCCCTGGCCCCTCCCTTCACTTCCTGGTTCCTTGCCACCATGAGGTGAGCAGCTTCCTCTGCCAGGCCCTTCCAGCGTGCGCTTCCTGCCTTGGAGCCAAATGGCTGTAGACTGATTCCTCTGAAAACCAGGAGCCAAAATAAACCTCTTCTCTTTAAGCTGTGAGTGTAGGATATTTTGTCTCAGTAATGAGAAAGCAATTAGAGTAATACATGAGTGAAAAGATGTGATTCTTGTCTTCCTGTGCCTGGCTTACTTCATTTAATGTGTTCTCTTCCGGTCTCATGCAAGTTGCTGAAAATGATAATATTTCATCCTTTATATGTGCTAAATAATATTAAAATCTACATCTATATCTATCTCACATTTTCTTTATTCATCCATTGACAGACATCTAGGCTGATCTGGTCTCATGGCCCTGTGAATCATGCTCCAGCAGACATGGAGGGCACAGGTCTCTTTGAAATCATGATTTCCTTTCCTTTGGGTGTATACCCGGTGGTGGGACTGCCGGACCGTGTGGGAGTTCTATTTTGTTTGTTTGGTGGTGGTACTGGAGATTGAACTTGTCCCAAGCTCTTTTTAGATTTAAAAAATTTTTTTGAGACATTATCTTGCTATGTTGCCCAGGCTGGGTTTGAGATTATGATGTCCCTGCTTCAGCCTCCCAGAGGGGTGGCATAAGTCACCTGTGGCATGAGCCACAGTGCCCCGCTCTGTTTTGTTTTCAGAGAAACCTTCATGCCAGTTTTCATAATCACTTCTCTTGATCCTGGGGTCTGGGTTAGGTCTCTCGCCATCTGCTCACATGGCATCCAGTGTGGCTCCTCGTGTGGTAATAACTGACGCGTTCAGCGTCATCTGTTAAACTACGTTCCTGGGGGCAGTACCATGTCTGCTTTGCTGTGTCTATTTCAGAGCCTTGTCTGCTGCCCACTGCATTACAGGACTCACTGCCCATGCATCAAACAGAAAAGTAAGTGAAAATCTGAGCCGTGTGTCACAGCATAAGGATGTGGAAGGTCGGGAACCACATGGATGTCTATGATCTTGGCTTGGGTGGCAGGGTAGCCAAACATGTTTATGCTGTTCCATTTTCCACTTCACCCTTTTGGTTCCCTGTGCCATTCTGTCCTCGTTTCCAAAGGAAAGAGTTTAAGAGTAGAGAGTAGAGAAATGCAGGAAGGACTTTAGTATGGTTGACGGTGTCCTGAAGTCTGCATGTAGAAACTTAACCCCAGAGCAACAGACTTTCAGAGGAGACCAATTGGGTCTCACCGATATCGTCCTCATGAGAGTGGGCTTGTGATGGTGAGCTCAGGTTTGTGATGTAAGCAAGTTTGGCCTCTGTTACAGGTTCGCTCTCACCCTTTCACCCTTCTGCAGTGAGGATACAGCCAGAAGCCCTTTTCAGATGCTGGCCTCCAGTTTTGGACTTCCCAGACCTGGAACTGTGAATATCAAATTCCTGCAGTTTATAAATTCTTTAGTCTCATGAATTTTGGACCAAGATATGTCTTGTCTGGCTTGTGAGTTGTGAAGACTGAGTGTGGTCTTTATTAAAGACTGTATCTGGCATTTCCTGAGTAATGGGAGTGTCTTTTGGCTATCATCTATCTGTCTGTCTATCTATCTATCTATCTATCTTTTTTTTTTTTTTTGGTCAAAAAACAGAACTATGGGAACAGACAGCATCCCTGTGTGTGCTGTTTGCTGACAGGAGCTTTTATGGAGGGTGGAATAATAGGTCCTGGAAGACATCCACCTGTTAATCCCTGGAATTTACAAATGTGCTTCCTTGAATAGTTAAAGAAATTTGGGCAACTAGGAAAGGAAGGAAAGGGAAAGAAAAAAAATGTGAAAGGAAGGAAACAAAGTAAAACAAATCTTTTGGAAATAAGGAGGGGTAGAGGGGTTGAAGACAGGGAAGGGGAATGGGGAAAAAAAAGAATCAAGTTATATCAGGTCCAAGTACAAATCCCTTGTAAAGAATGTGATCATTATGTATACCTAAAATGTACCAATAAACTTAATTAATTAAAAAAGGTAAGTCATGCATATTGTTCTAAGTATAATTTCCAATGATATATAATACTTGTGGCAAGGCATCATATAATTTTAAGAATTACTATCATGTAATTTATGCAATTACTATGCCTATTATAATAATTCATTGTTCTTTTTATTATTTCGTTTGATTTTTTACCTTTGTCTTAAACTTATTTTCAATAAATGCATGCCCCCATAAGCTGTAAAACAAAACAGATCAAAATTGGCAGGTGTAGCTAAGTCAGAAAACTTATTTAGAAAGATTATTTTGGTCTCTCATGTGGCTGCAAAGTAGTCAGAAGATCGATAGAGGGAGGAGACAAGAGAGCCAGAGGAGATGTGACAACAGATTCGAGGTCGGAGGTGGGCTACGAGGCTGGAGATGGAAGAAGGGCCGTGAGCAGAGGATGCAGGCGGTCTCTCAAGCCTGGTAAGAACAACAAAGCAGGCTCTTCCCTGGAGCCTCCTGCAAGAACCCAGTGCTGCTGACACTCTGATTTCAGCTCGGAAAGACCCATTTAGCCCTTAACCTGTAGAACTGCGGTATCATAAATTTGAGTTGTTTTAAGCCACTAAATTCATGTTAATTTGTGTAGCTGCCATAATAAACTAAAACTTTTATGAAAAATATATAATGAAAAATTTTCCAGACCCATAAATACTCCCTTTGAGCCGCAGTTTTAATGACTCCAGTGCTTTTCCACCCTAGAGCTAAGCTATACTTTATTTACTGATCTATGGCTAGCGTTTAGGGTGATTTCAGGTTTGTTTTCTTTTGGCTGTGGTACATAGGACTGTGGTCAAGTCCTTGACTTATGTCTTTTGCATGTTTCTGAGGGTTTCTTAGGACCCGATACGGGAAGTGTGGTTGTGGAAATGTCTCTGCTGAAGGTTCTAGACACGTGTGGATGTTAGAGTTTGAGACCCAGAGACTTCTCAGGTGCCTTTGTGGGAAAGCAGGGGCCTTCATCAGTTTTCTCTGAGAAATGCAATGACAAGTTCTCCTAAGACAGAACACTCCATCAGGTGTGAGGCCAGTCATTTCTTCCTGCTGTCTGCAGAGAAGAGGAAGGGGTGAGTGAAGGAGTCCCACACCCTGCTCTAGGCTGACCAAGGAGCCTTTCCACCCTGCTGTGCATTTACACCTGCTACAGATGTATAATGATGGGTTAATGAGGCCCAGGAAGCACAGCTACGTGCAGCCCCACCCTTCCTCAGCCCTGCTCCTGACAGCAGCCTCCACTCCTGGTACCCTCGCAAGCCTCGTCCAGTCCCCGGCAGGCGGCACCACTCCTTTCCCCTGAACTCACCCCACTCTCACCTTCTGTCACAGCCCCCCTTGATGCTCATGACCCTATTATTGTGGCCTCTAGGAGAGCTAACCCCTACGGTCTCAGTGCCAGGAGATCCCTCTCAGCTTCCTTCTAAGTAAACCTTGCCCACCTGGCAAGCTTGGACCTTTGTTTTTTCCTCCTTTTTTTTCCCCTCAGTGTGCTGATGCCGTGCAGAGCTGGTCTGCGCTGTAGACAGCCAGGTGACAGCGTCTCGTCCAGGGACTTCCTCCTGAGCAGCACAAATGGACGCTCAGAAGCCGCCAGTCATCGAGTGTGAAGGCACGAATTTACACTTGGACGTGTTCGCCCTTGTGCGGTCGAGCGTTTGCCTGTCTGCTGTTAGGGACGTTCTGGGAGTGTCCGTGGTCCTGCAAGGACAGCTGAATGTGGCAGCTGGGGGAGCTCTGCTGTGAGTTTCCCAGAGCATTGTCACGCGATGGCTTGTATCTCCCAATTCTCCTCTTTGAAAATAAAGATGCCGCCTGCATCAGTCAGGGACAAGGGACTAATATGACAAGGCTTTTGTATTGGGAAAAGTAGTGATAAATCCAGAATTTTAATAATTTGGGCTTTAATGTGGAGTGCAATGCAATATTTGGTCTTCCACAGACAGCTTGATTTACTTCTAAAATGGTTAGATTAATTCAGAAGGAACCAGAGTTCGTGGATACAGATGAGCAAGAGATAAGGGAAACAGAAAGAAACTCCAGGACATGGGTGAATGTGCTACAATGGTCACTGACAAATCCTAAATGTGCTGAAATTGATTACGGGGTATAGAGGGACCATCGCAAAGCTTCTTAGATAATGGGTTTAGGTATGGCCCTAGCATTCGTATTGTTTTGGTCCTATGCCTGAGTTCTCCTCCACTTATTAATCACTGGCATATAAATGACATTAGCTGCTGCATCTAAGCAAATTAGCTACAGATATACTTATAACAGATTGTTGACCTCATACCAAAGAAATCTGTATCTGCAGAAGGCCAAACATCAAGAAGAAAATCAAAATAAATCTGTGTGATTTTTAATCCTGACAGTTCCACATCGTTAGATTCAGAAATTCCTGGTGTATTACTAGGACCTGTTCCTGCTTGTGTGGATGGGTCATGGCTGTGAGGCTTTGGGGTCCACATCTGCTCCCTGGCCCCCTGCTCTCTGGCACTGTTCCCCTGCTCGCTTCCTTGGCTGCCACGAACTAAGCACTTTGTTTGCTGTGCCCTCGGGCTGTGACATCTCTGCCTTCCAGCCAGCCAGCCTGGCACTGACCCCCGAATCTGCGAGCCGCACTGCACCCTTCCTCCTTTAAATCGTGGTGTCTCAGCAATGGGGAAGCTGACTAAAATAATCTGAGTATTTATTCACATAAAATTACTCAGAAATAGCCACGTGTTCAAATTATCCAGGTTTTCTTTGGCTATTTTGGTCATTGAAATTAAACCTAAGAGCATGCTCCTTTCTCCTCCAGCTCTCCCCAGAAGCCCATGGGTACTCGAGGAAGAAAGTTATAATGCGCATGTGCAGAGGAGTGTATGTGTTAGTCTTCTAATACTGCTGGAGCAAACCAATGCACATCTGATAGATTAAAACAACAGGAACTTATTTGTTCACAATGCTGGGGGCCAGAGATCCAAAATCAAGGTGCCAACCCTGAACTCTCTAGGAGAAAATCCTTCCTAGTTTCCTCCAACTTCTGGTGGCTCCCAGCATTCCTTGGCCAGCAGCAGCATCATTCCCATGTCGCCTCCCAGCTCTCCATGGCCTTCTCTACAGGTCTTGTCTTCTATCTCCATGAAGGACTTTATGGTTGGATAAGGGTAGACCAAGATGATCTTAATTACATCAACAAAGACCCTTTCCCCAAAAAGGTTACATTCAAAGATCTGGGTATTAATATGTAGGCATCTCTATTTTTGGGCCACCATTCAACTCACACTACCCTCTTCCCTCAACACCATCTCTCCACTGGAGGTTGATGCAGGCAAAGTAGCTGCTTAGTTTGCTTATTGAGAGACTGAATATACATGTGGAAAGTGTCCAATATAAGAAAACAAACAAAAAAACAAACAAACAACTCAAACTGACAATCTGTAGAGTCCTGTGTGGGAAATCTAGCTGTTATTATAGTAAGCAGCCCAGGAGGGCAGCCTGCTCGCTGGAGATGAGACTTGCAGGAAACCAGACTGCTGTCTGTCTGTATGAGTCCATTCTCACTACTAAAATGAAACACTGGAGGCAGTGTAACTTTGTAAAGAGATTTACTTAGCTTACTGCATGAGTCTACACAGCATGGTGTAAAGAGGTTTACTTAGCTTACCGCATGAGTCTACACAGCATGGTGTAGCTGTGATGAGGGCCCATAGCGGATGGTGACGGTGCACATGGGAACAAGAAATCACTGAGCAAAGATGGAACCAGAGGGTGCTTGGGGTCCCACCATCCCTTCCAAGGGTACCCCAGGATGTTCCACCAGGCCCTGCTAGTTGAAAGCTTTTGCCTCCTAACGTTACAGGCAGCTGAGTTAGATAGAAATATTCTAGGCAGACAGGGTTGGGCCCTCAAAGGGGATGGGAAGGACGGATCCCTCCTTGGCTGCTGTAACAAATGATCACAATGTAAAGGTTCAAAATAGTATGTATTTATTCTGGGGACTGGAGATAACCAAACCATGTCTTACTGTGATCGTTAACCCTGCTGAATTAAGGAGTGCCCAGGAAATTAGTATAGCACATTTCTGGGTATGTCTGAGGGGGTTCATAGAGGTGCAATCTTTGGGTCTATATTTGGTTTCAGGCCCCTTCTTCTCTGGCTCTGTTCCCTGCTCTGCTTCTTGGCCACTACGAAGTGAGAGGTTCTGCTCCGTTATACCCCTCAGGTTGATGTCCCTGCCTCTAACCAGCTGAGCCTGTACTGAATCCCCCGAAACCGAGCCAAATGAAAGCTCTTCTCCTTTCAGTTGTGTCAGGCGTTGTGTTCCAGGGACAGGAAGGCTTGCTAAAACATTCACCTAGCTAAAATCAAAGTGTCAACAGGACTGACGCCCTCTGTAGGCTCCAGGTGGAATCTATTTCCTGTCTCTTCCAGGGTTGATGGCTGTTCAGCCTTCGACCTCCTCATTCCAGTCTGCTTTCGCAGTTATGTGGCGTTTTCCTCTTCTATAATTCACCCCCTCTTTTATAAGGAATACTTGTGCTCCCCCTTTATAAGACATACTTGGGCTTACAAAGTTGGGCCCACCAGGATAGTCAGGGTAATCTCTTCACTTCCGGGTCCTTAATCACGTATGTTTTATATCCACAGGGGCAGGGGATAAGGACATGGAGGCCCCGAGGGGCCATTATATTGTACCAAGGAAATCTCAGGCTAGGGTAGAATCCAGCCTCAAGATGTGACTGAAATGGAAGGCACCCCACCTCCTTGGAGACAGTGAGTGATGGGAGGGGGCCCTCTGGACTCTTCTGTTCACAGCTGGGTGCATGGTGACACTGTGGAAGTACTTGTCATATTACGGGGTTGCCAAACACCTTGATTCTAGAAACTTCCCTCCTTCCAGAACTGAAGTGCAGATCAGGGAGTGTGCGTACAGCCTGGGCTGCAGGAGCCTGAGGAATCTGTGATTGGAGAGAACCAGTCAGATCCAGAGGTGCTGGGCGCGCCTGCCTGAGGTTGTGGACCTGAGTCCTGGACACGACACAGGACAGTGGGTAGAGGCCTGCATTGTTCTGTACTTTCCACGCTGCTGGCAGGCCTCGTCCCACCCGTTTTCTCAGCTCTGGCACATATGGAATGCAAAAATGCTCAGCAGTTTTTTTATGTTTGTTGTTCACTGCTTTTTCGTTGAAGTGTATTATTTATTTTTTAACAATATTCCCTGCACATGTTCAGGGTGGCACATATGAATAATTCGGAGATCCATGAATTCACCAAAACTGTGCTGTTCAGCCGCCAACTCCTCAAAGGCAATGCCCTGTTTCTGGGCAGGTGCACACGCGCCCAGGTTGGTGCATGTATCTGGAACCACTCTGTAGTACAGAAGACAGTTTACAGTAATTATTCACATGCAGTAATGGGTAAACATGCGGATTCACCTCCAAACATCCACCCTGGTGCTGCGTGCACTTCTCTTTTCTTGATCTCAGGCCTCCATGGAAGTGGGGGTGTCCACGTCTCTCTTAAAAGTCATGAGCAGTGAACAACACAAGTAACCAAGCAGCCGTGTCTTAACTGTGGGTCTCAGGCGGCTTTTGGATGTTAACCTTGAGGTCCAAGGCTATTTATTTGCAAGAGCTGAGCTTTCAGAAAGAGAAAATGGAGTCTGAGATTCAAGAACTTGTCTTTGACCATCAAAACTAAGTAGGTCCTTGTGATAAGTTAATAATATGTGCACGGTAAAGAATGGATTCAGCTAGGGGTAGGAGGCACTGGAGAAAGAGCCAGGTTGCTTGTCACCCTGCTGGCTTAGGAATTTATGGGGGAGCAGAGCGGTGGCCCTGAAGGGCATGCAGACAGATGTAGCTCAGAGGCTGCAATAGTTTGGGTCTCAAATGTCCCCCAAAGGTAAACTTGAGTCTCGCCCAGGTGTGATTGGCAGGTGGTAGAAACTTTAAGAGCTGAGGCCTAGTATGGGTCTCCCGGTCACTGGGGGAGTGCCCTTAAGGGGGACCCCACATCCTCTTTCTCTTTTTTGACTCCAGGCCATGGTTTAATCCATGTTGTGCTGCTTCATCAGAGGCTCAAAACAACAGGGTCAACCAGCCATGGAGTGAAACTTTCAAAATAAACCTTTCCTCTTTATAAGTTAACTGATCTCAGGTATGCGTTATAGTAATAGGAGACTAGTGGCTCAGAGTGCAGGGAATAGGATCATGGAAAATACCAGTGGAAGGACAGGAGTCAGTCCAGACCAGCAAGCTCTGTCCAGAGGACAGGACTAGTCCACACAGGCTCTGCTGTTGGTCCCTCTGTAGGCAGCACCAGGAACTTTACTCCTTTTGAACGGCCCCGGATGTTCTCAGACACCCTGATCCCCAGAAGGCAGGGCCCAGAGGACGGCATCTGGAGCAAAAGCAGAACCCTCACCTCCGTCCTCCATCCTCAGGTAGGAGCAGAAGGGACCAGGCTCCTCCATCCACTGCTTCAACATGTCTCCTCCTCCGTCTGTCACGTGACCTTCCGGCAATGACAGCCACTCCCGGGAGTGCCCACTCCCTGTGCTGTGAGGCCTGCGTGCTAATCCCTCCTTCCTAATGGCCATCAGAGCCGTCCAGGGCTATGGGAGGGTGAGACTGGGGTGTAGCCACCCGAAGAGCACCGAGGGCTTGGTGGCCTGCCTCGGGTCTCCTGGCTGACTCCCAGCGCCCCGCCGGCACACCAGCTCCCTGCTGCGCTGGTCTGCCTTCCTCTCCTCCTCCTCTCTTTTCTATAATGTGCTCAGGCACATTAGGCGTGCTTTACTTCCCCTTTATGGTTCTCTTGCTGAGCCTAAACCAAAACTGTAAATCAAGCAGAGATGAGACAGCAGCCCAGCGGAAGCCCTGGCTGAGACGCGCTGGTGAGCGGTGCCCGCGGACACCTGGTGTCGAGCGCAAGCCAGGCCTTTCCCAGGGGAAGCGGGACTGAATGGAACAAGCAGCAGGCACTGCTGGCACCTCAGCCAAGCCTGAAGTCCTCTGTGGAGTCGCCATGGACACCTGCTCCTGCCCAGCCTCCAACCTGGCTTCTTCCTCGCAATTCAGGAGACTAACATCGCACACTCTTCCAGGTTAGTCTGGATCGTTGGTCTTTATGACCAGAACTGGAGTCGTTAGTGTCTTATTATTACAAATCTGCCTCGTCTCAGAACACTTGCGATGAGACCCTAGAATAATGGCTTTGGGAGCCCACTTCTATTTGTTGCCTTGTTCTCAATGAAGCCCGGGTTCGAACAAAACCGCCATGGTGCTTTGTGGAAGATTGATTGAAACGTGGATGGCTGTGGTGACTGACTGTAGAAGCAATAAGCTCTAACGTAGAATTTTAGTGGGAACACCAATCCACCATGTTTTAAATTAAGGAAAATGTACCCATGATTGTCCCTGTCTCCAGTGTGGAAATCGCAACACTGTTTAAAAATAGTCACTCCACAGAGCAGAAGTTCTTTCATTGAAGCTCTACAAGCCACAGTGAAAGTACAAGAGGTCTCCCTCCTTCCTCTCTTTGTCTGGTGCTGGTGAGGGTATTGATGGGTTCAATTACTGAAGCAGTTGGTTCCACCCTGAGGTTGGCTATGGCTCATTTGTTTTATGACAACTGGGTTTAAGGGAACCAATCTCGAGTCTTGAGTACTAACTCAGAATGAGCCCTCTTTGAGCTGTCTCTGCTGTCTCTGGTGCCACCAGAACCCAGCACAGCCTCTGTTGCTAAGGAGTACTTAGCAGTCAGCTTCCTCAGTCTCCCCCTTGAGCACCCCTGAGACACTGGTGGGCTGAATGGTGACCTCTAAGAGGTGACACGCATGCCCTCATCCTGGGAATCTGGTGGTTGTGAATTTATTTGGAAAAAAGTCTTTGCTAATGTAAATAGGCTCAGGATCTGGAGGTGACTTTTCTTGATGAGAGTGGGCCCTGAGCAGGTGTCCTCATAAGGGGCCCCGAGAGGAGAAGCAGACCCAGGAGGAAGTGGGCAGAGATCACATGTGATGGTTGACCGCTTGTGTCCACTTGAGTAAGTAGCCCCCCAACTAAATTGGCCTAGCTTATTTCCGGGCATGGAAGGCTTAGTCTAGGAGGATGATTGCCAGGATGGTATCAAAGGAAGGAAGGAAAGACTGCTTCTGTCTTCCTGGAGGAGCTCCAGTCTTCCCTTTCACCTCGGATGCTGGCTCTTGCCTGTCAGCACAGACCCTTCAGCCCCCACCACTGAGGCCTCAGCCGCCTGATGCAGCCCCTTCAGACTCACGAGGGTCACCACACTGAGCCCCAGGCCCACAGCTGCACCCTTCAGGTCTCCAGTGGAAACACAACTTTTTTACTCTCGCACACCCAACTCTATGGGCGACCATTGTCAGCCAATGCTGCAAATTCTTATAGTTTGCATATCTTGTGTTACATCTGTTTTCTCTAATAAGCACTGACTGATAGTTGTCTCTCCAAGTCAAGGAACACCAAGGGACCGTAGCCCCCAGGTGCAGGGAAAGCCAAGAGGAGGCTCTTTCCAGAGCCCAGGGAGCGGGCACGGTGACTTCACTGGTGTTTTTGGCCTTCAGAGCTTCGAGAGAACAACTTTCTGCTGTTTTCCCAAGGCTGTGGTAATTTATTGTGACAGTTCTAGAAAATAAACACAGTTCTAGAAAATGAATTCATTCAAAATGGCAGATATAACAAGTATTTTTAGTGCAAAAATATAAAAAAAGTGAACTGCTGGAAAAAGAGAAGACTTAATGGAAACCTACCCTTTCTCCTCTTTCAAACCAGAGTGTACACACTGTCTTTACTGTTTTTCTTTTGAACAGATCTATAGTCTCAGAAAGAATTTGCTGAAACACTGTACTTATAAATTTTCTGATTTTTTTCCAAAATGGAACATTTCTGTGTATTTTCTTGGCCCAGGAATTATGGTAATTATGTTGATCCAACAGTGTTATATCTTTGTTAGATACAGAAAAATACAGTTGTATGAAGTTTTCCCTTTCTTATAAAGATTACAACTTGTATTGAAGATTTTCTTTCATATACCGCTTAATTATTCCTATTATTGTTTCTTAACAGTTTCTATAACTCATGATATAGAATTAAACATTTGAAGGTCCAGAGATGTCTTAACAGCAAAAAATAAGGGCAACAAAAATAAGAGATATGGTAACACAGTAAAAACAACCAAAACCTTCATGATAATTGTGCAATGGAAAAAGCAGTGAAATCACCCTGCATGGGACTATCCAGGTGGGTGTCATGGTTGCTACATTGTGTCAGCTTGAGAAGCCTAGAAGTTTAAGTACTTCATCCCCTGCTGTGCTAGGACACTGTTTCCCCTGAGAAGTTTAGAAGTGTAACTAAGTGACTGCACAGGGGGCCAGGGTTGCAGCTTTGTAACCATCCTGGCTCATGCTAGAGGGAGGAACAGAGACGGTGTGGGTGTAACTGAGGACCCCCTGCAGGGTGGGCAGCCTGCATACAATAAGAGGCAAAGGAGGGGGGACTGATTGCTGGTTCTTCAGGGAGCTCCAGGCTGTCACCTTGGATGTCATCTCCAGGCTACTGGTGCAGACTGTTGGGTTCTGCCAGGGACTCCTCAGCCTTCATTGTAGACTCTTCAGCCTTGTGTAGATTCTTCAGTGTTTCTGTTGCAGACCCACTGGCCTTCTGATACGGACTTGCACAGGGCACTGTAGTGAGCTCCAGCCCTTGGACTGGACCCTGCAGCCTCCAGCATGCAGACACTGTCTGCATGCTCCCTCATCTGACTCTTCCTGGCCATCGCAAGCGGATCTTGTCATCGCTTACACACTTGTGTGTCTTGCATTATATCTGTTTCTCCAGTAAACCCTGACTGATACAGATTTTGGTACTGGGAGAGGCTCTAGAGAAACAAAGCTGTAAAGATGAAATTCTTGAATGACTTTAGGGGTTCCTGGAGTTGGCTGTGTAATTTGATGAGACCTAAAGATGCCATGGTCTCTCCCTATACTCCTGTGGGGTACACTGAGAATCCTCTGTGTGAACTGTTTAATCTAATAAGCCATGTAGATCCATTGTCTACCTTGTGTTGTATCTGTTTCCCTGGTAAAACCTGACTGACGCAGTGGGTCTGTGCTGTTAAAGCCTTGTCCGGATCTTGGACATGCAGCACCAGGAACGAAGCCTCACCGTGCACAGGGGTGGTGACGGTGTTTAAGTGTTGGCTCATTAACTATAGCACAAGTACCGCTGGTATTTTATGACTGACGCCGAGTATAGGGGATGTAGGAGGTGCATAGGAAATTTCTGTACTTTCTGTTTGCTTTGGCTGGGAAACAAGCTCTTAAAAATAAAGTCTATAAATAAACAGCAGACTTCGACTTTTTTTCACCTTTCTCTGAGGATCCGTGAATGACTCCCTATCATGCCCTGTGTGTCCCCCCACGGAGGGACTTCACTGAGGCTCACAGAGCCAGCACCGACCAGATGTGACCCTGGGGAGAGCTGCTCCCTTCGCATGGTTGGGGTTCAGTTGTGAGCCCCTGGCAGCTGGAGGAGGCAGCAGCTCATCCCGCAGAGCTGTGGACGTGCCCTGTGCACCAGATAAGTCACACCTCCCACCAGCCACACCCCAGTCTTGGATATAAGCAGTTTTGCTTTGCCTCAGTTTATGTCTGAGCGGGCAGATGTTGCTTTAGAATTTCAGACAGCTTGGCCAGCTCAGTTCACTTCCAACTCATAGTCTCAAACTCCCAGTGCATTCCCAGCATTGCCTACCAAATCACTTTTTCTAGAATATTTTCTTTCCATTCTTTGGGCTATGTCATGCCTTGAGTTTTCTCCTGCGATCTCCAGGCCCTTCCCACAAACCAGGTCATCAGTCCACTGTTAGTTATGGAAATAGAAAACAAAATGAGACAGAAATCTCTTCATTCTTCATCCTCAGGTCTAGAAATACATCTGCACCAGAAATACCTACCTCTCCTTTCTCCTTCAAAGATACCAGTCGCTTCTCTGTACAGTCTTCCCCAAGGATTTAACTATTTCATACCCCCGACCCTCGCAGTGTTAGTTTCAATCTGCTAGATTGTTTTCACAGCACACTAGCAGGCAGTGAGTTTTCTGATCCTCTTAACCCTCCCCGCTTCAGATATGATCCTGTGATTCTGCTCCTCTTCACGGCAAAGAACATATGCAGTTCTCCAAAGAACTGTGCGTGCGTAGTATCTTTGCTTTCTTTCTCTTCTCTTTCTGGTCAGGCTTTTACTCCTTGTTTTTTAGTCTTTCTTCAAGGTCAGTAGTGGCCTCCACTGTGTTTCATTTGGTGTCTCCTTATAATAAAGAGGACAGACCATAGTCCTCTTCTAGAGGACAAGCCCTCTTCTGGAAATTCACAACCCCAGATTTCTCTTGATCTGAGCTTTTCTTCTCCTTTTCTATCACTGGCTTCTCTTCCTTCTCCAACGGCTAAATGTGCAGAGCCCTACGGCTCACTTTGGGGCCTTCTTCTCTTTGTATCCTTAGGAGGTCTGATTTATGCTTTCGATTCCCACTTGTCCCCAGGTTCTGTGTGAGCCCGAGGTTCCCACATCCAGCCAGCTGGCCATGTGTGGTTCTCTGGCTCACAGGTGTCTTGGAATTGCCGTGTCTTTGTCCCTCTCTTCTACCCCCTTCCATGCTCAGAAGCGATGCCCTCCCTCTCCAGGTGTTGAGCTGGACGCAGGCACCCTCCTTAGATATTACTTCTGTGTTGACGAGCATGTGCCGCCCGGGTCTCATCACTGTGCTGATGCACCTAAGACAAACAACCTAAATGGGAAAACGTTTATTTAGCATCAGATTTAGAAAGTTTCATTCAGCCCATGACCAGCGGGCTCTGAGTCAGATGCTCCGCTCCGGGAGGAGGGCTGTGGAGAGGGGAGCCACTCACCTCACGCTGGCCTGAAGCAGAGACGGAGAGTGCAAGAGCCAGAGAAAAAGTGGCCAGGGACAAGATCCGGTCTCCGAGGTCAGGGCCGCTTGGTCCACTCCCTTCAGTGAGGCCCCACCTCCTGAGTTCCTCCTGCTTCCCAATAATGTCACCCAACTTTGATCTTACCTCATGAGGTGACAGCCCTCGCCATCCAGTCACTGCCAAGCCTGTCTGTTGGTAACCAAGGCTTGAATATAATGAGACTTTGGGGGCCCATTTTGCAACCCGCCCTCCAGCAGAGGGTGTGTCTTGAAGAGTTTGGCCCCTGAATCCCTAGACTGAATGAAGCAGTTGGGCTTCCCGACCTGGCGGGCATCTTCCAGCCCGCTGAAGCCTGATTAAAACAGGAAGGTGGGAGAAAGGTGAGTTCTCTGTCTGACTGACTGATCTGGGGCATCAGACCTCTCCCGATCTCTGCACTCCTGGTTCTCAGGCTTCAGACTCAGATAGAAATCCACACCACCAGCTGTGGTGGTCAGGTCTCCAGCTTGAAGACAACAAATACTAAGACTTTTCAGTATTCGTAATGTCATGAACAATCACCAATCTCCCCATAGCTCTCCCTCTCCCTCTCCCTCTCCCACTCCCTCAATCTTCCCTTTCTCCCATGCTAGCTACAGTCTGCCACATAGGTGTTTCTGGAGAACTCTGACCAATGTAGAAAGTTTCTAAAGTCCTAATAGGCCTGGCCTGGGAATAGCTGACATCACTCTTGCCAACGTCTCTGTGGCTACTTGCAAGGCAAGCTGGGAAATGTAGTCTGATAGTGTCAGCCAGGTGTGGGAAAGAGTGTGGTGACCATCTGCTCAGTCTCCTTGCAGGCGGCATTGCAGCACCTACAACAGTGCTGGGCACAGAGTAGACGTGGACTGAATATTGTGGAATGAATGAATAACATCTTAATCTACCCAGTCTTTTCTAAATTGGAAGAGATACATTTTTTTCTCTTCATCTGATCTCCAATAGCACTTTTTTAGTACCGAAAAGCTCACAGAAAGATAACACAGTAACAGAACATTACTCTTACCTCTGCCACGTGACTTGGCCAAACCTTGGAAAAGTCCCTTCGCTGTCCAGGGACTCAGTCTGTTCATCTGCCCACTGCGTCTCTGGGAGGGCAGGAGTATTGGTGAGCTTTGATTCATGTGTGATCAGCTTACAGAATACACCAAGGATCAATGTTCCTAGGTTGACATTTCTGGCGAGCATAATTCTCTGTGGCTGACATCTTCCTGTTCCATTCCAGGGAAGATACATTGGAAAGAAGGACAACCAGACAGGTGGGTAGGAGGGACCTGAATTGGAAACAGAGGCTTTTGCTCTCTTTCCTGATTCCATGTGCTGTCAGTGTAATTCAGGTGCTCCTTACTTTGTGACTTTAGTCCTCAATGATGATTCTTTTACAAGTGTTGTGGTTTACATTGGAAATAAGGGCAGCCCTTGACCAGACTTTTGTGACAAGCTTGACCTCAAGGATAGATCCCCAGGAAATCTCCCAGAGACCAGCATCGCGGCCTGTCTCTTTGGGACCTGAACCTCTCGGACCCGCAGAGTGGCCCGGGCTGTTTGGATTGAAAGTCTGCGCAGACTGGCATCTCGGCGCAACTGTTTGGGACTGGTAGATCCACCCTTCATCCACAGGGAACTGCCAGGAGACCGGCATCTGGGCCAGGTCTGTTTGGGCCTGTAGCCCCGCCCT
>PVJX010028208.1:0-24099 GCA_004027295.1 Dolichotis patagonum
CAGTGCTGATTCCATAATGTCATGATGTATAATCCAGCAAAATTATCATTCTTTGTTCAAAGTGATTTTAGCTTGTTTTGTTTTAAGTTCAACACACATGAAGGTATGGACAGCTGTTTTTAGGAGAATGAGAGACACTATGACAGCCATTCTCGGCTTCCCTATTGTCTGGTCTTGAAGACCTGAAACGCCCTCCTTGTCCTGCTCAGATCAATTCCATACTATGTTGTTTCATGTGAATTCCCTGTATGTGACAATATGGACAACTATTTGGGAGAAAACAAGAGTCAATACGATAGAGAGTGAATATCTCCAATTGTCTAGTTTTGGAATTTATGTCCCTTACATTGCTTTCTTGTGATCCACTTTGTTCTGTTTTGTTGTGTTTAATTTTACCCTTTTGATATAATTGAATGTATATTTGAGGGGGTAAGATGGATGACCATATTGCTGTTTTTTTGGTCAGATTGTGGAACAGAACTGTTAACAAACTCACTGTTTGAATGTCTACTTTACATGTTTTAACTTTATAATTTGAACAACTATTTCCAAGAAGTCAGTATGTAATTTGTCAAGTAATAATCTCTTAGGTTTTTTGTTGTTGTTCTTTTCCTTTTTTCCTTGGAATTCTATATTGTTGCTACTCTTTATTCTGTTTTGTTTTTTTCTTTCTTCTCTTTAAATAAAATTTAAAAAAAACAGTCACTGTAGTAACACCGACAATAAGGACAGTACACATCCCTACGTGGTCAAAGCTTTTTTGGAGAGGAAAAGTCATTGCTTTAAGTGGTTTCACTGCGTAACAGGAATTAGAAAATATTAGCTGAATTTGAGCAATGGACTAAAAAAAAACTAGGAGCATGACCAAAAACGGCTAAGATATTAGTAAAGATAAAAAAAATCTGAGAGTTAGAAAACAAGTGTTCAAAAACAAGCAGAAGCCGAAAAGAGTAAACAAGTAAGAGCATCAGCTTTGACAGTGGAGTGACCCTGTTTGAATCCCAGCTCTGGGTTGTACAGCTGTGTGACTGTGGACAAATTAAATGTCTTAACCACTCAACAATCTTTAAAATGAGAATCACGGTATTAATTTGCAGAACTGTAAGGATTTTAAAAAATTAAACAATGCACCAAAGGTACTTAGAGCAGGACCTAGCTCACAGTGTTATTTAAATACGATCAATTATGATTATCACTTTCACAAATATCAAGAAAGCAAACAAATCTAGGCAAAGAGTAAAAATAAATGTCTGCTATTAGAAATTAGAAAAATGATACCACCACATATGGAAATTTTTAATATACTTTTAGTGATTGCCATATATAACTCTATGCTTCAAAAATGAAAATCCGGGTAAAGATTATTTTCTTGGAAAATAAATTACTAGATTTGACTCCAAAAGCAGTTGAAAATTCCTGAACAAACATATAAGCATGGAATAAATTGAAATGGTTATCAAATAACTATTTCCAAAAATGGAAAGGCCCAGATGGGCTAATTCTACCAAGTCCACAAGGACCAGCTATTTCTCATGCTACTTAAACTATTCCAGAACACAGAAAAGAATGGAAACTCCCCACTTCATTTTATAAAGCAAGAACAGATTTGACACAAAGGCAAATATAAGGATAGAGATGTTCAGAGAAATACCACTTTCGAATTTAGATACAAAACTATAGAATAAAATACTAAAGAACATTACATCACCAAATGGAATCACCAACTTCCAGTGTTACCAACATTCGAAGAATGTTATTTAAACTTACGCAATTATAAAACTTCAGTAAGATATTACTCCATACTCACCAGAATAACTATCATTAAAAAGATACACATAGTAAGTGTTGATGAGGATAGAGGGAAACTGGAATCCTCACAACATGCAGGGAGCTTGAAATGGTATGGCTGCCGAGAAATCAGGCTGGCAATTCCTCAAACAAACTCACAAGATTTACCATATGACCCAGTAATTCCTTTCCTAAGGAAACAAAAGCACATGCCCACATAAAAACCTGTACACCAATGATCACGCCAGCATTATTCACAGGAACTGAAAACTGAAAACAACTCACATGTCCATCAACTGATAAAGGAGTAAATAAAATTTGGTATGTTCATACCGCAGAGTATTTATTTAACCACAAAGAGGAATAAAGCCAGGGATATAGCTCAGCAGTACAAGCACCTGGCAAGCGCAAGGTCCTGAGTTCGATTCCCAGTACAAAAAAAAAGGAATAAAGCACTGCTAAACACTACAACATGGGTGAAACATAAAAATACAATGTTAGTTGAAAGAGTGCTAAGTGCTATGCATTGTTAAATTCCATTTATACCAGCTGTACAGAATAGGAAAATCTATAGCAATGAAAAACAGGTTCTTTGCCCTGGAAAGAATAGGGAATGAAAAATGATGCTAAAGGATGCAGAGTTCCTCTTGAGGGTAACAAAAATGTGCTAAAATTAATTTGAATAATGGATGCATCACTTTATGAATACACTGAAAAACACTAAGTAGTATATTTTCCAAGGGTGAATTGTATGCTATGTGAATTATATCTCAGAAATTAATATGCTAATAGCCAAAGCAGAAAAACCATATTGTTATATTGCTGGAGATGGTGGTACACACCTACAATCCAAGCACTTGGGAGACTGAGCAGGAGGATTGTCACTAGTTCAAAGCAACCTTGGGGTACATTGTGCATTCAGGTAGAGCCTGAACTACAAAGCGAGACTCTTGTCTCAAAAAAACCAAAAAAAAAAAAAAAAAAAAGGCCAGGGATTTAGCTCAGCAATGCATCACCTGCCAAGCAAGCTCAAGGTCCTGAGTTTGAGTCTTAGAACAAAAAAGAACCTCATAAATTTATGGGCTGGGCATATAGATCTGCAGCACAGTGCTTGTCTGGCAAGCATGAGGCCCTCAGTTCAATTCCCAGTACCAGGGGGAAAAAATGTATAATTACTTTGATTAATATGTAAAAGACTGACATTCTACATATTCTTGGATGAAAAAATATAAAAAGAGCAAACTCCCCAGTACCTCAGGTAAGTAGACTCTACTCTATTTAATATAATGAAGACCATCTCTCCACATCTAGTACCAAACAACATAGTCAATAATGAAACTCTAGAAACTTTCTCACTTCATTTAGGGCCAAGACAAAGGTGCACTTATGTACCATTACTCTGAAGTTCTGACCAATATAGTAAGACAAGAAAAATAAATAAAGGATTCAAGCATGGGGAAAGAAGAGCTAAAATATTTATGATTTCTGGTTTTACTTGAAGCCCAAGAGAAGAGAATTAACTAAAAACACTATGAGAACTAATTTTAAAAGTGTTCAGCTGGGCCTGGAGTCACACACCTACAATCCCAGCACTCTGGAAGTAGAACAGGAAGGTGGCCGTGAGTTTGAGGCCCACCTGAACCACACAGCAAGACCTTGTCTTTAAAAACAAAAAAAAAGTCTAGTAAAATGGTGAATTACATGAAAACATACAAATCACAGGGACTAGAGATAAATATACCTCGTGACAGCGTACTTGCCTACTGTGCACAAGGTCCCAGGTTCAATTCCTATGAAATGGGGACAGTTTTCTTATCATCAACAATATCCAGGAAATTAAATGAAAATGAGTAAAATTATCTTTCATAATAAAAAATTACAAGTACAGAGAAGCAAACTTGTAAAAATGTGTATGATTCTAATATAAACAAATGTATAAACTAGGGAAGGACACAAATGACACAAATAAATGGAGACAGTCTATGCTTCTGGATTTTAAGACTAAAAATTATAAAGTACTACATATCTATTAGAATGACTCACATTAAAAGGATTGGCCATCTCAAATGCTGGTAGGAAATGGAGCTGGAGAAACTAGAACATTCATGCACTGCTAGCATAAGTGTACAGTGGTACAAACATTTAGAAAACAGTCTGGTTATTTATTAAAAAATTAACCATATGCCAAGCCTGGTGGTACATGCCTATAATCCCAGCACTTCAGAGGCTGAGATAGGAGGATCACTGAGGGTTCAAGGCCAGAACAAACTATATAGTGAGATCCTGTCTCAAAAAAAAAGAAAACAAAAGAAAAGTTAATCATACATCTACAGCATCATTTAACCATTCCACTCTCATTTGGGGGAATTCCAGTCTCAAATTTTGGGAATTTATCCAAAAGAGAAGAATGCATCTATTCATGTGAAGACTTCTACAGAACTTTTCACCATCACTTTATCTGTAATAGCCAAAAACTGAAACGACTTAAATGTCCAACAGCAGGTAAGCAGATAAATTGTGGCATATCCACATAATGTATTATCAGTCATATACGTCATGGATGAACAAATAACTCAATCATGCAGAGTAAAAGAAACGATCAAAAAATACATATGATTCTATTTATATAAAACTCTAGAAAAGTCAAACTAATATACAAGGCATACTACGGGAAGGAACTGGAAGGATTACTAAGAAACAGTAGGAAACATTTTGAGCTAATGGATATGTTGTTTTGTTGTAGTTGTGGGGTGCAGAGATTGAACGTAGGTTTCACAAATGCTAGGTAAGCTCTCTCCTACTGAGTCACATCCCACACACAGTATGTTCTTTATCTTGATTGTGGTCATGGTTTCATAGTTAGTTACTTCGTTGTCACTGAGACACAATTCTCAACATTGCCAAATTAAAGAGGAGATTATTGCGGCTCACGGTTTGTAGAGATTTCTGTCCATACTCAGCTGGCTCCAAGGCAGGGGAACATGGCAGAGGGGTAGTGCCGAAGTTTCTTAAGGCATGCCAAGCAAGAAGCGAAGGGACCAAGGCAGGGAGGAAGCAGACAGCGCCTTCCAGGTCATGCCCCGGTGACCCACCTCCTCCTCCCAGGCTCACCTCCCAACATCACATTTAGCTATAAACCCACTGGTGGACTAATCTACTGGTGGATATCTCACCCCCATGATCCAGTCACCTCCCCAAACCCCACCTATGAGTACGTGAGGCTTTGAGGGGACATCTAAATATAAACCATAGCAATAGGTAAATACATATCAAATTTAACAAATTACACTCAATATGGGCAATTTTTGAATGCCAATTATGTCTCAGGAAATCTACTTTAAAAATTCATCTGGAAGAATCAGAGGGAGACATGTAGCACACACAGAAACACATAGTAGTAAAGAGAACAAGAAGCCAACAAGAAGCAATCCCTCCCTGCAAATTGGCACCATGTGCAGGCCACTGCAGGGACAGCCAGAAGCCAGCCCACTCCAGTGTCTGGGCAGGGAAAGAAGAGCCAAGATCCCCACCCATCCCACCCCACCCCATAAACGACTGGTTGATCTGGAGAAACACAGGCTGAGGTGATAGCTACTGAGGTAAAACCCAATATAATTCCTGTAGAGTTTAGTGTTTCACAAACTTTGCAGGTCTAAAGCCAGTAGTCTGAGCATCTAGTCAGAGGATAACAATATACAAGGTAGCATCTAGGGAGACCTCCTTCTGAGGGTGGTAGCCATTGTTAATTCCCTATTATCTTATTTTGAAGTTCTAGTATAATATGCATTGTTTGTTGAGTTGGGCCTTATTCTGTTTTGTTTTATTTGATTTTATTAGATCTGATGGCATGGGCAGCTATTTCAAAGATAACAAGCTATATTATGGTAGCCATTTTGGATTTACTATGATCTTGTTTTGAAGTCCTTTATTGCACTCATTGTTTTGTTTTTGTTGGTTCTGTTCTGTTCTGTTTTGTTTGATTTTTACTATGTCTAAAGGTATGGGCAGCTATTTTGAAGACAACAAGAGGCATTATGGTTAACCAGTGCTGATTTCCTATTGTTTCAAAGTCCTGTGTCACTTACACTGGTTTGTTTTGATTGGTTCATTGCTTTATTTTGTGTGGTTTTATTCTATTTAAAATAAAATTTTAAAAAAACACATAGTACATGATTTTTTCCAGGCTTACACGCTACCCTTCTGATATTCTAACAACCCTCACAGATACATTTAAAAATATCAAATCATTATACACACTGGTCGTGTTAAGTTACAATCTAAAAATTATACAAATTATCAACTATCACCAAGTTCACATTAACAATACTGCCATCAAATTACCAATGGCATTTACAAATGAAATTTGACAAAGTCATCTAAAGTCAATAAATAAGCAGAATAGTAATGAGAGCCAGGCATGGTACTGCACGCTTATAATCCCAGCACTCAGAGGACTGAGGCAGGAAGAGGCTAAAACAGGAAGACTGCCACAAGTTCAAGGCCAGCCTGGTCTACATAGTGAGCTCAAGGGCAGTGTTAACTACACAGCAAATCCTTGTCTCAAAAAACCAAAAGAAAAAGAAAAAAGAACAATAGCAATAAGAACTGAAAAAAGAATAAAGGAGTGAATGCAAAGCACACCAGATACTGAAGTGTTCTAATCACCTAGATAGGAAGTGGCAGGGAAATAGATTCGTGAAACAAAATAGAAAATTCAAAAAAACAGATCTGAGTTCATATAATACTTGAGCATTAATAAATATAGGAATTCAAATCAAGGAGGAAAAATGATATTTTTCAATAGTTGTCACTTGGTGGGGAGAAGAAAAGGAAACCCTTACCTTACATTGTATGTCGCAAGTAATTCCAGAAGAATAAAAGACTAAAATCTATAACTTCAAGTTCTGACAAGATAGACTGAGGTAATACAGCACCACCACCACTGAAAACACAGAAATGCTAGGTGAAGCCGGGCTTGGTGGTGACTCCTACAATCCCATCACGCAGGAGGCTGAGGCAGGAGGATTGCTGCAAGTTCAAGACCTGCCTGGGCTACAAAGTAAGCTCAAGACCAGCCTGAACCATGTATTAAGACCCTGTCCCCCCCAAAAAAATGTAGAAGATATATAATTTTTAAGAACATTTAATGCATAGCAGATCTCACAAAAAATAAAAGGAAATCTTCGGTTGCTAGAGGAATTCAGCAAAACGTTGAGGTCCCAAACGATGATGAAGTGAAAGCAGAGAGGGAAAAGGGAGCAGGGAGACAAGGGCAGAGAAAGGCTGGTCATGAGACCAGAAAAAGGCCCAGCAGTGGGGTGGGGGTGACCCTCATCTGCAGACAGAAGATGGGCCTTGCAGATGGGACTTCCACATTCTTTCTTTTATCAGATGTTTAATGAGTTCCTACTTGTATCAGACTCTTTGTGAACAAAAAAAAACAGGGATTTCTGGCCTTACATAAATTTATATTCTAACAACTGTTAGATAGGAATGAGTAGAAGGATGGAAAGACAGTGAAGAACACGAAAAAGTAAATTCAATAGTATGTTAGAAAGTGGTGCCGATGTCACCAGAAAAAACAGTAGGGCGAATAAAAACAACCTCACAAGTCTATGCATGCACACGAGTGTGTGTGTGAGAGAGAGAGAGAGAGAGAGAGAGACACGGATGGGGGAGCTATTGTCAGTACTGAAGCAGGGCAAGCTTCCTCAAGACATAATATTTAGCCACGCATGGTGGTGCACACCTATCACCCCAGCATTGTTGAAAGACCGAGTCAAGAGATCACAAGTTTGAGACCAGCCTGAGCAATTTAGCAAGACCCTGTCCCGAAACAGCAATGAAGGGCTGGAGATGCAGTTCAGTGGAAAGGCCCTTGGTTTAATCCCCAATAAACAAACTAATAAAAAGGAGGTCAGTGCAAACGTCCTGGGTTCAAGACCTTGTATCAAAAAAAGAAAAGAAAGAAAGTGATATTTGATCAAAGATTTGACATATGGCCACATCTGCTGCCCTCAGGCAAATGCCAGTTTTAGGAATGAAAGAATTATGCCTCCCTGGGGTGCTAGAGCAACAATATCTGAGGGTTGGAACAAAGCAAGCAAGAGGTACAGTGCTAGGCAGTCGTACAAAGAGAAGCAGAGACTAGATCAGGCAGGGTTCTGCAGCTATTGTAGGAGCCTGGTGTTCCTCTGAGGGGGTAGGGAACCCATACATAGGCAGTAACTTCCGACTGCTGTGCTGGGTGGGAAGAGACCAGTGGAGAAAGGAGACGACTATAGCAGTAATCCCAATGACAAAAACCTGGACCTTACAACCACACAGAATGAAAGGAGAACTACACTTACCCGCCAGCCTAAGATAACAAGAAACTTTGTCTCCATCCAAAGTTCTGAATAAAGGAATAAAAAGACCTCAGCGAGTACAAATGAAACCACAGGTCTGGGAGGCCTGGAGGCCAAACGCATACTCCTCATTCGATAGGAGAATTTCCAAGATGATTAATTAATGGAAAGGTTGCTCTCTCATTTCAATTGTACCTTTAGAATGTTTGGCAGCACTAATGCAGAAGTGCTGGATAAGGGGCATTTCCATAACTAAGGCCAGCAAGATTTCCACAAAATCCCATATAAAGATAAGCTCCCAGTCAGAAAGCACGAAATACATAAGGAAATAATTCACTGTGAGCAAAGGTCAGCAGACAAGACAAGCAGGAGGATTAGTACCCCCAAGAAGCTGAGATCATCCATCAAACTAACAAGGACCATAGGATAAATTATGTTAAAGACATTTACGGGGAATAATGTTGAGCAGAAGAAGCCAGATATTGAAAAGAATGTACAGTCTGATTTCATTTACATAAAGTTCAAAAACAGGTAAAACGCAATCTATGGTATGACAAGTCAAAACTGTGGTTACACTGAGGCAAGTGTATTTGGGAGGGGCCTTAGGGGGCCTTCTGGAAATATTTTATTTCTTTATGGCAGTGCTAGATACCCAGGTGAGTTCACTTTGTTAACACATCTAGCTGAACACACATGAGTTGGAGAGAAAAAGTTGCCAGCTGACACTGGGGAGGGCAAAGAAGGAATAGCTCTCATATCACACATAGGGAGGGAGGAAGGGAGGGAGAGAGACAGAGACAGAGAGAGATAGAGAGAGAGACACAGAGAGACAGAGACAGAGAGAGATAGAGAGAGACAGAGAGACAGAGACAGAGAGGCGAAGAAATTGCCAGAAGTCCTGGAAGACAGGCCCAAAGAAGAACTCCGGTTACAACCTGAGCAGTCTTTTGAGGGAACCCCAATTGGAAGGAGCTGGAAAGAAAATATATCAAGTTGTAGACTTACATCTAGGTGAGCACAGAATGGGGTAGGACGAGTAACACAGAGGAGAAAGAGCTCCACAAGGTGAGTGTTGTACCAGAACACAGAGGATCGGTGCAGGAGATGGTCTTTGTAGTCCGACTCCTCACTTTACGAGAGAAAACTGAGGCCCGGGAGTACAAGGATTTGCACCAAGTCCCATTTGTCTCCCAGTATGAACAGCTCCCCTTGACAAGGTATATACAGATTAAAACTGAGAAGCAGCCAGGCTGCTGTGGAGAAAAGCAAGATTCCAGAGCCACACTGCCTAGATTCCAATTCCGTCCCCACCACGTGTCAGCCAGGTGGCCTTGGACAAGTTACCTAACCCGCATGTGTATTTCAGTTTCTTCTCCTGTGAAATGGGATATAAACGTAAATTTGTACAGCTACTTTCTACTAAATATATAACTACTGTGCATGAAAGCTGAACAGGCCACACTAATCCTGAGGGCCCAGCAATTTCACACATCCCTGGTGGAAGTCGATCCTATGTGTATCGAGACAGGGGCAAGGGCAGTCATAGCTATGCTATTTTTAATAACCAAAACATGGGGGAAACCTTAGATCTGCCCTAGGTAGACTAGAGAAATACTATGCAATACATTTTTGGCACATGGGCAGCTATGAAACTAATAAAGTACATGTGTAAAACCCACAAAGGAAATATCAGAAGAAAGAAGCCAGCCAGGTGTAGAGGTGGTACACACCTGTAATACTCGCTAACTGAGAAGGCAAGGCAGGAAGACTGCAAATTCAAGGCCAACCTGTGCAATCTGGCGAGCCTCTGTCTCAAAATCAAACAAAAAGGACTGGGGATATAGTTCAGTGGTAGAGAGTTTACCTATCAAGGCAAGGTCCTGGGTTTAATCTCCAGCACCACAAAAAAGAAAGAAGCCAGAATACAATTTCGCTTACATAAAATTCAAAAATAAAGCCAATGCAGGATGAGCAAGATAGGTCATGATAGCGAAAGGGAGTGGAGGGTAGCTTCTGGGGTGCTGGTATATTCTTGATGTGGGTGCTGACTACCCCTGCGTGTGTGCATCTTACAGGTCATTGAGCTAAACACTCAGGAGTTCCGTGTTATTCTGTATACATTTCATACTCTGTTCGTATCGCCATAAAAATGTTTATTCAGTAATCAGAACAGAACCCACCTCGTAGGGCTGTTATGAGAATGAAATGAATAGCTACACAGTATTTGACAGAGATCATGGCAATCGGAGGGACTATAAACACCCATGCTGAGGAAAGTCCTAAGTCTAGGGTCAAAGCCTGCCTCTGGGTCTCCTGTATCTATACTCTGAGCCCTCACTTAAAGCACGAAACAAGGTGGTCTTGGGCTGGGCCCACAGGCCACTAAGGTAGCAAAAGCACGGAGAACTTAAGTTATTTACACAAGCCTGCATTCCCGGTGGAGCTGGGACCCAAACACAAGCACTTGAAACCAAAGATGTAACCGTGGTAACCTTTCCTTACACACTCTTCGTATTTCATACATTATAAAACAGAATAATGCTCTCACTCTGATGTAGAACTATTTTCTGCAGATCACTTAAAAGAGAATCATATTTTTCTCCATATATCTATAACTTTTTAAAAACTCCTCTACCCTTGGTTAAAACAATACACAGCAGTGAGAAATAGAGAAGAATGCTCATCCCTCTTCTTTGCTAGCATTTCTGGGTACCACGAAGGCAAATCTGCCCCCAAAAAATGTGGTTTCGGAAGGATTGATGTCTGTGGCTTGGAGTGAGAAGCAATTTCCTTCCTCGTAGCAGCTCGGAAAGCCAAGCACTTTCTCACGGTGAATTCTCTCCGGGTCTGAGCCACAGAGTGAGACAGGGCTGGGTCAGGGAAGAAAGCTGGCTGTAATCAACTGCCCACCTCTGAGCTTTGGCTTCAGGGAGAGGAAAACAAGCCGGCCTCGGGGCCGAGGGAAGGGGGCCAGTGTCTAACAGCCTTCCCAGGGGCTGCTCAACCCCAAGGTACTTTCATGTTTCAGATGCCAAGTTCTCTATCTGTAAACACAATGTGTTTTCTTTTTCACGCTGGGATTGGAACAGTTACTGTTCGGCCCTTTTTGCACCGGCCCAAATGTAAGCAGAGTGCTGAGGGCAGTGGCTTCTGAAGAGTCCTTGTCCCCCAGTACTACTACACAGCTGTGGTTTTAAATGAAGGGCACAAGACTGGGGAAAGCAGCCCTGGGCATCTGGACCCCGTGCCAGGCTGGAGAGGCGATAAGCTTTTTGTCTCAAAAGCCGAGGCTGTTCAGGAGGACCTGCCTGGGAACATCTGAGATGACACTGGGAAGACCACACGACCGTTCTTCTCAGCAAACTGTGGTCGCTCAAGTTCTTGGCATATGAAAGAACACAAAAACATGACAAGCTGGGCACGCCTGTAATCCCAGCACTCGGGAGGCTGAGGCCGGAGCATCACTGCAAGTCTGAGGCCAGCTCGGCTACACAGTAAGTTCAAGGCCAGCCTGGAATACATAGCAAGACTCAGTTTTTAAAAGAACACAATAAAACCACTACAACAGAACAAATCCAGAGGACAATGTGACATGGATCAAAATTGAGCGCCTCCCTGATGTGGGGGTCAAATATGACCCTCAAGATCCTCAGTATCTCCCCATCCAGTAGAGGACTGGCAGTCCTCTACTCTGGGGCCACCCATGGGCACTGCATAACACAGTGGACCTCCTCAACTGGAACACATCCTCCTCCACAACAACCTGCTCTACCTGTAGGGAAAGCAGCTGCTTTATACTTCTTTATACCCCCAGACTGGACAAAGCCACCTGAACAGTGAATGCTGCAGAAATGTTCACTTACAAGGTACTCAGGCTGAGGGAAAGGGGACAGACAGGCAGAGGGAAGGCCTTCTAAGACAAATTATGGCGAAGTTTTCATGTCATGGATTAATGCTGCCTAAGAAATTACATCGAGAAAAATTCTCAATACTGGAAGACCATTTCTGGATTTAGGAGCAAAGCATGCTACAAATAATCAGTGTTTCTGCCCTGGTTTCAGAATGGAGGAGTTGTGATGCATTTGCCTGGTATGGTAGTATCCCCATATCCAAGGTTTTGCTTTCTGTGGTTTCAATTTACCTACAGTAAATCACAGCCCAGAAATATTAAGTAGAAAAAAACGGAAATAAACAATTCTTAGTTTTTTTCTTTTGGTACCAGGAATCAAACTCAAGACCTTGTACTTGCCAGGCAGATGCTTATGCTGCTGAGCTATATCCCCAGCCCCAACAATTCTTAGTTTCAAAATAGGTAATGGCATCTGAGTAGCACGATGAAATCTCAAGCTGTTTTGCTCTATCCTGCCTGGGTTATGCATTATCCCTTTAGCAACCGTATCCACACTTTATATGTTACTCACCCATCAGCTAATCAATAGTCATCCCAGTTATCCAGTTAATTGCTGCAACACTATAGTGCCTGGGTTCAAGTAACCCTCACCTTTCTCAATAAAGGCCACAAGGTACAAGAGGAGTGATGCTAGAAATGTAGATATGCCAAAGAAAAGGCATAAAGTGTTTCTCTTCAGAGAAAAGGTAAAAGTTAAAGTCATATGCTACAGTCACTAAGATCCACAGAACACTATTTGGAGAGGGAGACTGTATTCCGTAACTGTTATTGTAGTATAGTGCTACAATCATTCTGTTTTGTTTTTAGATACTGTAATTAATCTCTTACTATGCTTAATTTATAAATTAAACTCTATATCGGGTAAGTGCAGGGAGTTCAATTCCCAGTACCAAATAAATTAATCAAACTTAATTAAACTTCATCATAGGTACATATGTATAGGAGAAAAACATAGTATGGATAGGGATCGGTACTATGTGTGGTTTCAGGCATCCCTTGGGGATCGGGGAACGCACCCCTTTGGATAAGAGGGACCACAGTACTCAGTACAACAGCTATAAGCAGGAACAGATGCAATCAGAAGCCCTGACAATGGTAACTGAGCAGACAGGAAGTGTCCGTCACTCTAGATCTCCAATATGGAATCTAGCACAACACACAGCCCCTTAGGAAACTAAGGGATCTATTTTATTTCCTTATTGAGAACTCGCTTGTTTAGAACTAAGCGTTCAAAGCCAGCCACTTTAAAGATCCTTGTGGTCCTACACATTGTCTAACTTAAGTGTGGAACCTCTGGAATGTGTGAAAATTGGACACCATAATCAATAATCTCTCGTAACTGAAGGCAGAAGAGGACCTGTGGCTAGCCACAGCACTAGCCAGGAAGGGGTCCCAACTAAAATATGGCCATGTGTGCAGGGAATAGAGACCTCCACTAGGCTAATCCTGAATCCTCCAGAGAGACAGACTTCTAGCACCTTTCTCCAGTCTATGCTGACTACGCTGGGGGGTACCCAGGGTGTTACTGTCCAGCTCGCAAACTTCTTCTCCAGTAGATTTGCTTTGACTTCTGAAAAGCCACCTGTTTCTTTCCATAACCTGGAAACCCGTTCTGCTTAGAGAACTGTTCCTCCTGGATCGTCTTTATGTGCATAAGTGCTGTGCAACATGAATTCATCTAAACCCAACTGTAGCTAGTATATAAATAACAACGGCAGGTGGCCCAGGGATCTCCAGGGATAGTCCTGACACAAGGCCAAGGCACACACACCTTCCCATTCCCTGATGGAACCCCCAAACCATTGATACACCTGTGCCTTCAGATGGGCTCTCCTCTTGTGCGCTGAGTGCCAGCAGCTGACTCTGCAAGAAAATGAGGCTTGGGGCAAGAGCTTAAGTGTTAGGAGGAAACAGCTCTGAGAAGAGATACAGCTGTACCTGCCCAAGGCCTCCCAGGAGCCGCTGATGAAAAGAAACCAGCACTTCCACAAGTAAGAAATGACCACTGGAATCAGTCTCTGCCTTTTGACAATGAGGTAACTTACATAAAGTACTTCATTTAAAAAGAAATTTTTCCTGGTTCTGGGGACTAAACTCAAGGCCTTGAACATGCTAGCCAAGCACTCTGTCACTGAGCTACATCTCCAGCCACTTTTTAATTCTATTTTGAAATAAGGTCTCGCTAAATTGTCTAGGCAAGACTCCTGCCTCAGCCTCCGGAGTAGCTGAGAGTACAGGCATGTGCCACCATGCTCACTCATCAGGTACTTAACTTTTTTAAAGGCAAACTGGAATCTAGTTCTGCCTTTACAATAGATACATTTTTAGAGTCAGAACACAAGAAGTGTAACACGGAACTCAGTACAATACACCAGTCAAGTCTTGTGAGCGTAGAGATTTCTGAGGCAAGCATCCCTCTTTAGAGGCCTGGCCCCGGCAGCTCGCTTATTCCAAGTGCTATTTAGAACAACCGTCCCTCAGAGTTGTATTATAATAGGACACGGCTTTTATGTGATCAGCCATGGAAACAAACGCTGCTGATACCCCCTGCTCTCTCCAACGGACCCTGCGGGCCTGTCCACACTTAGTCCTGTGAGTGTACACACCGCCCTTTGGTGGCAGGGGACATCTGTTTTCGAAAAGCTTCCTTCCTTGTGGCAATCTTATTAATTGAACAAAGCACACAGAAAGCACCTCATACAATGTCTGGCACTCAGTAGGGGTTTGTGGTCTGTCTTCGGGACTTAACCTGACAAGCACCTGGGAATGACATCCTCAACTCTGCAGTTTCCCGGCCACCCAAACCAATGCCACGCCTCCTGGGGCTGCGAGACCACAAGGGCTTCCAGACGGCAGGCCGAATGCTGCGCACCACTCTCCAAGTATCAGGCTTAAGTCCTGAGCATTTCAAAAGCCCTCGGAGACCTCCCATCTCCCTGTAATGAAAGGCGCTGCAGAAACTCAAGGTATGATTATCACTTCTGAAAGGAAGAAAAAAATACTGGCTCACAAAACATCCGTACTTGTGCATCCACAGATAAGGCTGTTTTATAATCCGGTTCCCCAGAGAGCCATTTATTTTGGTGAAGCCAGTGTGCATGGCAGACACTGTAGAAGCCATCAAGATAACACGAATAACAACCCAGTGGACTTTTGAAGTGTAAACATAAAAGTCTATTAAGAATACAATGTTGGTTTAATCCCAAGACAAAAAATTTACTTAATGAAAAGCACAACTCATCTCAAGAAGGAAATATCGATACCAGCTGTGAGCAGAAAATGAGGGGATTCCTTCCAGGGAACATCTGAATTGCAACCCACTGCCTTTCCAATATTTACTCTGGACATAAAGTCTCGAATAGTTTTCCGAGGATCTCATTTTTCTCCAAGAGGAGGAGGTCAGAGAAGTCTGAGCAGGGTGAAAGGAGGGCCTGGCAGAGCTAAGCAATGTACAAACCTGATAGGCCACGAAGAACTTCCCTGACAAACTTGCCTCCTTTCTCAGTGGAGCTGGGAGTGGCCTGCTTTCCTCCTGGAGGGCTCCAGCTACCAGGTGCTAACAAGACCCTGACTCCAGGTGCCACTGGGCAACAGATAAATGACAGCCTACATTGCTGAGTCAAGCTATCTGCAGTGACACCTTTGGCCACTTTTCGTATTCAATATATTCTGGTAAAGCAGTGAGATGATAAGGAGGTGAGAAGAAACAGCCTTCATAAAGAGGATTTTTTGATTACCAGCTTTACTACCTTTGAGAATGATCATATGCTCTGAAATGAAGACTTGGCCTTTAGCCACACTAGTGGATGATGAGAACCTGCAACAAAGTATTTACATTCTCTTCACTTACAGTCCTACCCCCAGATTCCCCTAGGCCCACTGGCTAAGATAAGACAGATAGGGCAAAAGTGCTCATATACAACCTCATACTAGGTATGTGTGAATGTAATGTAATACTAATATGATAAAACACAGTGCAACACAACTAGGGAACTGCCTCCAGTGTTGGCAGAAAGTGACAGGTTGTCCAGCTTTTCTCCTATACACACGAGTAACAGCTACCCATTCATTTAATCTTTCATTTGCTCAGTCATCCATGCATCCATGCATCCATCCATCCTATTGAGAGGCAGCAGAGAAAATGCAGTAAACCAAAGCACAAACATCAGGCCAGAGTCCCAGCTTTACCACCTACTATGAGACTTTAGGTAAGTAAACCACTTAATCTCTCAAGGCCATATTTTCCTCCCCTCTAAAATAAGGACAGTAATAGTGCCTATTATTAACACAGTTGCAATTATTAAATGACTAAATTAATGTGAGTGCTTGGCAAAGAATAAGCCCGCAAGGGTTAATCATCATAATGGCAGTAATTATAATAATTACCCTATTAAAAATACACTCACCCACAGCTATGTACCAGGCTCTGGACAAGGCATCAAATAATTTTAGCCTTCTGATTTTGCAAGGATCTTTAGCAGGGCATCAGATTTCTCACCGCAACACCTTCAATATAAATTCCCTCATTTACCAGGGATGTCAACGGGCCCAAGCACCAAAGCCATTTACAGCTTGAGACCGCCCCTCTCCTCAAAGCCATGTTTAAACAATTAGGAGAATTATGTGGTAGGTACCCATGGCCATAGGAGGCCAGCCCCGCACGGTGCTCATCTTGCAGAGGCCTCTTTTGTGTGGGTTTTGGATTACAGCTGGGCAACGCAAAGCCATACAGTGAGTGGCAAGACGAGTTTTCGTAAGCTCAACCTGTCACAAACTAGGCACGGGCTCAGGCTGACATCTTCACAGTAAGATTAAACAGCATGCTTCGTCAGGCACTAAATACTAACACAGCTCCAACGTCAGGGGGACACTGATTAAAACTGATGTCAATAATTTATGAAACACAATATGGTCCTCAGATGCTCTTTTGAAAAAAGAAAAAGGAAAAAAGCAGAAAGAGGAGAAAAAGGGCCTAGCAACCCAGGTGGTTTAAAATTGTTCATGCATTTTCCCTTGAATGGAGACACCCCCACCATGCACGGGTGCTTCTTTACACGGGGAATGTAAATGCACATGTGTATAAAAGCACGTGAACGCAGCTTTTATGATACATATGGGCGGAAGAAAGTATTCAGTTATTCCACCGAGAACTGTTGAGCCTGTAATGTTATACATAGTCTTGTCTCTCATATTGTTTCGGGTTTTTTTTTTTCAAGAAGAAATCCAAAATTCCACTTAAAATAAAACTGGGTTTCACAAGAGTCAGAGGTCACATTTATTCTGCAGAGAAAATAACCTTGAAATAACAGCAGAAATGAAAGCAGGAGCTAAGAAAGCATACAGGCTTTGTGCACTTCTTAGTAATCTGTAAATACACATCAGCTCTGAGCACAGGACTGTTCAGTCAAATAACACCAACATATTTTAAATTTCTAGGATTATTTTTAGTGAGAAGTGAAGATTAATGTAGGAAAGTATGCCATGTTAGTCCACTATAAATCATGTCTCATTATTTTATGAAGGCAAAAACAGGATGACACAGTGATCATGTCCCACTTCTATCAGGACTGAGTTTTGGAATTTAAAAAATACACTTTACTATACTTTAGTTGTAAATAGTCTGAGTAGCTTGACTTTGAAGTCAACAGCGTGAAATTCACAAGATGGGACTAGGTATGGGGGGGCAGCCCTGAGTCTGATAGTATAGTGTCTGAGGGATTTATTAACGCTTTTTCCTATCAGAGTACTCCTTAGTATCTTTAAAAAAAAAACCTGTCAAATACTAATTCTTTCACGTATCTCCACTACAGGACCTTTTCATAAAAAGCTCAACCTTTAATTGTAAATCACTCCTAAATTGTCCTTGCTGGCTTTCTCTTTCACAGAATGATGGGAAAATCGCTAAGACTTCAATTAAGACTTTATGGGAACTTCAGTCTGATGTTCCCAGTTATATCTACAAGGTATCAGAACATCTATTCAAAAAGGAAACTATAAATAACTTTAGCAGAGTTGAATTCCCTTTGCTTTAATGAAATGACTGAATAATTGACAAGATTTAAAGATACTTTAACTACTCAGAATTAAAATAACTTCAGTAAAAACCAGAAAAATATCTTTAGCTGATCATTTGTCATGTAGATTATGTACTTATCAGGCTTAATTAAACTTTTTGAACAAAAATGCTTGCTAATTACTAGTTAATAAGTTGATTGCTCAATTTGGCAAAAAATAAAAAACAAGGTCAATCCAATTTGTGTACATAGTGCTTTGGTGGAAAGACAAAATATCCTAAACTATAGATTAGTTCAAGTGTTCAGCTGTCTTTGTAAGAAATGCAAGTTATGTCTTCAGGCTCAAAGTGACAGGGAGACATGGGGGTGGTGAGAATCTGAACAATGCCAAGGCTAGGAGCAATCTTGAAGCCAGTAACATTTTTCCAGGACCTTCCGTTCATTTGCCCCAATGTATTCACTTGCATTTGTCCAATTAGGCCCTGTTAGGGGCCATACAGAGTCATCTTTCATATGCATATACAAACTAAAACTGATAGCAAAACCCTGGGAAACTCTTTAAACGTCAATAAAGGGCTTTTACGCACAAAAGGAAGAAAAGAAAAGAAGAAAGGAAGGGGACAGATGAGATGGGAAAAACCAACATTTCTGAGGGAATTGAGCAGATCAAAGGAACTTTATTCTTCAAGACCACTGAGTCGGGTGTAGCTACTCTGCAGAATCCCGAAGTCTCTTCAGACTGGAAGCCGGTTCTGGCCCTTACAGGATGGAGATGAACAATTAGGTCTGCGAAAGCAGGTCACGTTGAGGAAAAATGGAGGCTGCTTCATGCAACAGGAGGCGCAGGCGTCTGCAGACCGGGGCGCCTGCCCGGGCCTCCGCGCCGACCTCCAAGACATGTTTTCCATTCGCTTGCTCAAAAGTCTGCATCCGCAGTCATGAGGCACAAACTATTCGACAACAACATGACACAATTAATCAGAACCAGACCTTAAAACGTGTGTTTGTGGGGACCAGCAAACTGCAATGTGCTTCAGAGGGTGAAGCAATTGAAGCGACTGATGCTGGCTGTCTGGGCTTGGGGGGAGGGGAGGAAGAGGAAAGCGCTCCAAGCTCCACAAAAGATGCGCACCAAATGGCACACGGATGGGCTAAAATGATTTTCATCACAGTCTACGTGGGATTTGGGAATTCACATCTCACACTGAAAAACTACTCTTTCTCTCTTTCCGAAGAGTAACAAATAGATGCCAGAGAATTTCTGCACCAACAAAGTTGTACAATTCAGGAGCAGAATGTATGTATCCCTTTTATAGCATCATTTCTGACCCAGGCTTATTCACCAGTGCCCCGTTGTGACAGATTTCTCTTTCAGGAATTAAAAGTTCATTAAAAATCCAGACGCTGGGCCCTTACTTAATTTAAAACTGTTCAATTTCAGCAAACCCTGAAGCTAACCAAAAAATCTGGTATACTTCCGGGGGGGGGGGCTGGGATTGAATTAGTTTCAAATAGCTACTGAGCCCTCCTTTGTAATCTGTAGATAGTAATTAATTGAAATCACCTCATTCTTCTTTCGCTAACACAAGCACGCTGCTCAAAAGTGAAAAGAAGAATTTTTTCGAACCATAAAAAGACAAATGGAGGCTGCAAGCGTGGTATTTGTCGGGTGTTGAACTAGCCCCAAACTGCAGCGCTCTGCCTTCTCCCAAGGGATTTATAGCTCCGAAGCTGAAACTTCCTGGGAACAGGGCTGGGGTCCCCAACTGCGCGCTCAGCGGCAGCCCTAGGCCAGGGGGTGGGGCAGGGGTGAATCCCAGGGACCAGCCGAACTGAGAGGGAGGCAATGGAAGCTTTTCCACAAATTCTCCCCAAGCCACTACCGCCACCCCCAACCTGCGGCAGCATCTGTGGCCGCTGTTTCTCGGCTTCTCTGAGGACCCGGGACGCAAACCCGGGCGTCCACCGCAAACGCCACGCGATAGAGTGGACCCGCTCCCAGCCCTCTCGGGTCCCCGTCATCACCGAACGCGCTTCCTAAGCTTTCCGCCTCGTCCCAGCAACCCGAAATCTTGAGACGCCGCCGCTTCTGCGACCCCCAGAACCCACCGCTGCGAGGCCTGGGAGCCACTCGCCGCGCCCCCGCCCACCTCCCTCGCGCAGCCGCGGCGCCCCACTCACCCACGCACTCGTTGGCCTCGCGGGCTGTGGCGCGCTGCCAGGGCCGGTCGTAGTGAAAGGGTTTGCAGCGGTCGCACTCCGGGCCAGCCGTGTTGTGCCTGCAGTCGCATACCAGGCTGTCGTCGCGGTCGCGCACGCAACGAGCAGCGTGGCCATTGCACTTGCAGCGGCCGCCCACCTGCAAGTCGGACACAGCATAGAAGTACGAGTCGCGCGCCAGCTCCGAGTCATCCTCGTTCTCGTCGCCGAACGTGTGCAAGCGGCTGAAGGCCACACGGATGTCGGTGGCTGTGACCCAGTCCTGCAGCACCGGCGAGTTGTCGAAGTCGTGCGCCGAGGGCCGCCCGTCCAGCGTGCTGAAGGCGATGAGGCCGCCGGAGAGCGGGCGCATGTCGGTGTGCGAGTCGGTGCACACGGCTTCCTGCTCGTTCTGCTTGGTGATGGGCGCGCGGTGCGGCCGGTTGTACATCTTCCGGCACTGCGTGGAGTAGAACTGGAAGGGCACCCACGTGCGCCCGTAGTCCATGGACTTGTAGATGGCCATGGACTCCGGCCGTGGTGAGCAGAACTGCAGGCTCACGTAGGTCACCTCGAACTTCTTGCCGAGCGACAGCGTGAGCGTGACGTTGTGCGGGAACTGCAGGAAGTTCTCCGACTGCCAGCACGTCAGGTTGTGCGGGTTGTTGAGGTCGGTGAGGAAGGCTGGCGGGTGCGCCTTCTTGGGGTCCGACGCGTTGCAGAGGTGGCACGAGCGCAGCCGCTCCTCGCCGCGCTCGCTCACCACGCAGTAGCGCGCCGGGGGCCGGCCGCAGGTGCTGGACACGCGCACGTCCTTGCCGAAGGCCGCATTGACAAAATCCGGGATGCAGCGGCGCGGGTGGCCGTTCTCGTCCGAGCAGGGGTCGGGCTGCGCCGCCTGGCCCGCGAACATGCTGAGCCCGGGGCCGGCGCGCACCGCGCCCACCAGGCACGCCAGCGCGACCAGCGCGGCCAGCGCCTCCCACACGGCGCGCATCATGCTGCGTCCAGCTCGCCCCGGCCCCGCCGCGCCGAGGAGTCCGTCCGCCCGCCGCAGAAGGCGCCTGCGGAGAGAGGGAGCTGCGCTCAGCCAGCCCGCCCCGCGTCCTCCGGCCCTCGGTGCAGTGCCGGCCGCGGGCGCGGGCGAATGCCAGACACCAACCCCGCGGCGACGGCCCGCCTCGCTCCCCCGAGGTCCCAGGGGCAGACGAGTCGGGAGATCTCGAGGCCCGCGTCGCCTGCGCCTCTTCTTCCCCGCCGGCGAGCCGAGGCAGCGGGCGAACGCTCGGCTTCCCCGCCACCGCCGCCTCCACGCCGCCCGAGGGGCATCCCTGCGCCCGACCGCCCGTCCTCAGCCAACCCGCCCTGCACCCGAGTCTCCGGCGCAGGGAAGCTCGGGGGCCCCCAAGCCCGCACATCCTGTGCCCCTGCGTCCCGCTGGGGTCCCTCTCAGCTGCCCCCGGTCGCGTCCCCGCTGGGAGCCGTGCTCGGGACTTTACCTCTAGCGAGGGCAAAAGAGAAAGAAAAGTTTGCCCGGCCCCGGCTCGGGGCCCGCGCGCCGGACGGCGGAGAGCCTCTCCCGGCGCGTCCCGCCTCAGCGCAGGCTTGCCAGCTCCATGCCCGGGCGGCCGCGCTGCCCCGGCCCCGGCCCCGGCCCCGGCCGCCGCCTCGCTCGCTCGCGCGAATGACGACGCGGCCGCCGGGCTCCCTCCGCTCCTGCCGCGGTCGCAGCGCTGCCCTGCCCGGCCCGGGCGCACTCGCTCGCTCGCGCTCGCTGGCGCGCACTCACACACGCACACGCGCCCCCGAAGGCTCCGCCGCCGCCGCCGCCGCCAGCGCCGGGAGTGGGGAGCGGAGGGGGGCGCGGGGCGGGGCGCCGGGCGGGGCGCCGGCCAATAACGTCGGCGAGCAGCCGCCCGCTCGCGAGCGAAGTTTTAACCCCGGGAAAGAAGAAAAGTTAAAGGGAACCGGCCCCGGACGCAGGCGAGGGCGAGCGCGAGCGGGTGGGAACCGGGGAGCCCGAGAAAGAGCAGCGGAGACAAAGAGAAAGCCGGAGCAGCGCCCAGGGAAACCCCGGAGAGGGGGCAGGGCCCGGCGCGCACCCCGAAGGGGGAGGGGACGGACCGGCGACTGTCAGCTTCTCCCGCGTCCCGTGCAGCCCCGGGAGCCCCGAGCCTAGGGGAGCACGCCAGCGGGGGGAGGGGGCGGTCCCCGACCCCAGCCAAACACATCTGTGTGTGTTTGTTTTTTCTGTTTTTTTGCTGAGGCGAGGTCGGGCCTTCCTCTAACCCAGCCTGACGCCCTGGTGGCACCGCGCACACCCCTGTGGGCACGCAGCTCCGGGGGTGTGAAGAAGGGGAGGAGGATGTGACCTCTGCCTGCTCCTGCTTCCTGCCCAGGCCGCCTGAGTCCGCTGAGGAGAAGCTGCTGGCCGCAATGCCCGACCTCCAGAGCTGTCACTATGCCTTGGGCCTGTGTCTGGAACATGGCTCCTTGCATGCCAGGGTACTCTCGTGGGCAGTAGGCCGAAGGGTTCAGTGCATACCTGTATACTGCAGTGCCCCTCATAGATGGCCCACCCAGCTCTCCGGATATGCTCCAAGGCAGGTTCACTGGGGCTTGCTTGCTTGCATTTTTAAGGGTGCTATAGATCATGAGTGTCTCATGGAGTCCACAGTAACTTGGGAACATAGTTATTAACTCCATTTTACAGATGAGGAGACTGAGATTTCAGGAGGTTGAAGAAACTTGCCCAGTATCACTCAGCTAGTAAAAATCAAATCCAGGAGTAGAAACTTGGGCTTCTAGCCTGCTAGCGTGGAGTATTCCCTTGGTCCCAGGTACTCTGGAGGCTAAGGCAGGATTGCTTGAATTCTAGCTCAGAGCCAGTTTTGGCAACATAATGAGGCATGGCGTCGGGGGAAACCTGGGCTCCTTTCTCTCCTTCACATCTGTCAAGTGGCCGATCCCACTCAGTTATCATCCCATGGAGCATCTCCTGGGAGCCACCAAACTTCTTCTGGGCCTCATTGTCACTTAAAAGGATCAAGGATAGTGACAGTACCCTTTGACCATCTTGCAGTAGCCACCAAAAGGCCTTTAGGGGAAAGAACCTACTGTGCTGAGCACTTGGAACCCAATTTCTGTTGGTTTATCTCTTAGGTGAAATGTGTGACCCGGTAACAGACCTAGAGGGAAAAGCGCCAGGTCCTGGTTCTGGTCCAAGGACTGTCTTACCCCATTCATGAGCCCCCTTAAATGCTTCATTTTGTCTCACTTGCAGTTTTGTAACTCCTGAAAATCTAACTAAGGTCCCTTGGCTCCTGTGGCTCAGCTCCGTCTCCTGGGAAGAAGGCCTTTCCTACCTTCCCCAGTCTCTGAGTGCAGGCCACCCAAGCCAGGTCTTCCGGGAAGGGAGGCCCACCACAGCCCAGGGAAGTAAATCCATTTCATCCAAGGACAGCCTGAATTTACCCTCTCCTGGGAGTAGCTCTTTAACTTTGCCTTTGTGTACCATTTACCACTCCGTTGTATTTATTTATGCCTTCTTGTGGCAGAAAAGATTTTAGGTGACTTACAAGGGTACTTAAAATATGACAAAATAACATAAATTAGAAGTGAAGTGAAAGGAAATAAAAGAAATATTTAACCACTGAGGACTGTAAAATCCCAGTGGTGTAGTGAAAGGCACCATGGCGTTTAGGAGGATTTGCTATGGAGCCAGAGCACCTGGCTTCGAACGTTGCTGTGTGACCCTAGCGGGTCTTCGTGCTGGAGTCCTTGTTTGTAAGGGGACAAGGTTATCTGTCTCATAGGGTTTCCCGCATCAAATGAAGTGACA
>PVJX010028209.1:5731-24186 GCA_004027295.1 Dolichotis patagonum
TTAGATGAGTACAGTATGCCACACCCTCTGGCTGTGCCTCTTTTCCCAGGCTCTTCACCTGAGCTTTTTTTCCACACTCCACAAAGCAGCAATACCCCGCCTGTGAACTCTGAGATGCCTTGGACTCTAGGGATTTAGCAGCTTTTGCTTGGATATAAAGGTCTCATGTGAACAGTCTGAACAATGGACAGTGGCAGGGATATTCTGCAGACACAGAAGCACAGGAGTCATGACGGGCAATGGCATGTTGTGTTCCTGCTCATGTTACTTTTCTCCTCAGGACCACATCAGTGGAGACCACTTCTTGCATCTGCAACTCCCTGAACCATGGCTGTCTCAATGCTTAGGCCTGGATCCCTAAGCACAACTGTGCCATTGCTTTTGATTTTCACAAAGGCCTGCTGGTGATTTCTCAGTCACTCTCTCTGAGTGATTCTCTGTATGTCAGTTACTCTGGGTCCCCAGTCCATGAATATCTCCCTCACTGCTGCCCCTCTCCTAATGAGGAGTGTGGGTAAGCTGGAACCAATCCCAGTAGATATGCTCTTTCAAGTGCATTAGATTCCTTACTTTCAAGTGCATTAGATTAGATGTGTTCAAGAGTGGGCCTGGTATGTAAGGAGTGCTGGGTGTCAGAGTGGCCCAGCTTCCTTTTCTGCACTCCCCTGATCCTGGGCTTGATTTGGTGGATTAGCCCTGCAGGTTTCCTAGTTTTCCTTGCCACAATTCCATAAAAGTATACCTTTTCTTTAGCACTTACTTTTGCCTTCTTTGTCAGAAGTCAAATGGATTTAGGTGAATGAGTTTGTTTCTATGTCTTCTGTTTTATTTTATTTGGCTTCATGTCTGTTTTGGTGAAAGTATTTTGTTTTTGTTACTTGGCTTTATAGTATAGTTCTAAATTTGGTATTGTGTTGCCTTGAGTGTTGCTTTTTTCTTCTTAGGTTTGCAGGGACTGTTCTGAGTCTTTTATGTTTGTCTAAAATGGTAGAATTGGATTTTCTAGTTTGGTGAGGAATGTTGTTATTATTTTAGCAGGGAGTACACAGAATCTTTAGATTAGTTTTGGTAATGTGGCCATTTTGACATATTTCTGCCAGTACATGAACAAGGGAGAATTTTCCATTTTCTAATGTCTTCTACAATATTTATTCAGTGCTCTGTATTTGTTAGTACAAATGTCTTGCACCTTGTTTGATAGGTTGCTTCCTAGTTGTTTTTTGAAACGTTTGTGACTGGAATCATTTTTGTTTCTTTCTTGGTGGTTCATTGTGATACATAAGACAGATACTGATTTTTTTGGTGGCAATTTTGTATCTTAGCACTTCATTACATTTATTACACTTAACTGTTGCCTGGTAGAATTTTTAGAGCCTTTTATAAAGAATCATTTCTTCAGTAAATTGAGAGAATTTAAATTCTTCCTTTATTAATTGTATACTTTTTATTTCTTTTTCTTGCTCAGTTATATGGTTTAAAATTTGAAATACCTAATTAAACAGGAGTGACAAGTGGAGTAAATTGTCTCATTCACAGTTTTGGAGAACATGCTTTCAGTTTTGGCCATTTCATCATGATGGCATTTGCATTTTTCACATAGAATTTCTTTTAAAATGTTTTCTACAAGTTTTTTTTCATGATAAAAGAATGTTAAATTATTTTCAAAGTCATTTTCTACATATGATGAGATTATCATGTGGTTTTTGTCCTCGGTTTTATTCATGAGGACTATTACATTTATTCAATTAAATGGGTTGAAACATCATTGAATCTACTTGTGGCTCATGCTTGACCATGTTATATGAATTTTAAGGTGTTGAATTTTGTTTTCAGGAATATTATTGATAATATTTACATTCACATTTACCATGGATATTGCCCAACAATTTTCTTTATCTGTAGTCTTTGTTCACATTTGGTATCAGGGTAATGCTTCATAGACCCAGGTTAATTACTTCATAGAAATAGCTTAGAATTAGTCCATCCTTTTTGGTTTTTGAGAATGTTTGCAAAGCTTGATCATATAACATGACCAAGCATGTACCAACAATTGATGCAATGATGTTTCAACCCATTTAAATCATTAAACATTACATTTCTCATGAATAAAACCAAGGCAAATGCCACATGATTATCTTACTATATGTAGAAAATAACTTTGAAAATATTTAACATTCATTTATCATGAAAAATCCTGTAGAAAATATAGGTTTTTCCACAAAATGATAAAAATTCTATGTGAGAAATGCAAATTCCATCATATTGTAATGGGAAAAACTGAAAGCATATTCCCCAAAATTATGAATGAGACAATTCTCTTCACTTGTCACTCCTGTTTAATTAGTTATGTCAAATTTTAAACCATATAACTGAGCAAGAAAAAGAAATAAAAAGTATACTAATAAGAAAAGCAGAATTAAAACTCTCTGTATTTCCTACTGATATGATTTTTTATGTTAAAGAGAATAAAACAAGAGTACTGAACGAAGCATGTCAGAACAGAACTATGTAAGCAAACAGCACTTTACAATAAGATAACTGAATAATAACAGTAGCTACCATAATGTCTTGTTCTTTGTAGTAGTTGAGCATTTCTTCACATAAAATAATATCAAACATGACAAAGTAGTATAAAACGATTGAAGAGGGTGAAAGAATTACAGGGCATTCTGAACCAAGTAACAGAAAATGAACAATGGCTACTATAAGATCTCATTTTTCATAAAAAATTTGTTTATACTATCACATATATTAAAATCCAATAAGACACAACATGATAGAACCAATGGTAACAGAAGAACAAAAGCATGGTAGGACTTCAAAGCAGGATGATATTAAATCAGCAAAGGCTACCATAATGTTTTCTTCAAAGTAGCTGCTCATAACCTCACACATAGTAAAATCAAACAAAACAAAACAAAACAAAACAAAACAAAAGATTCCAACAAATGAATGAAAACATTATAGGGCTTAAAACAATGTAATGGGGAATCATGATTATGATAAAATCTTTTGTACTCATTATTTTTTTCACGAGGGAGATGAAATGGTATTTATATATATGAGTTTGATTTATTTAACTTATGAGTATGATTTCAAGTTGCCTCCATTTATATATAAATATCTAAAAAGTGATCATTTTTATAGCTGAGTAGTACTCCATTGTATAAAAATACCACATTTTTTAATCCATTCCTCAGTTGATGGACATTCAGGTTGTTTCCAAGATCTGGGTATTACAAATTTTGCAGCTATAAAGATGAGTGCACATGTATTACCGTGGTATGATGTTTTCAGTTCTTCTGGGCATTTGCCTAGAAGTGGAATAGCTGGGTCAAATGGGACTTCCATTCCCATCTTTTCTAGACATTTCCAGAGTGACCTACACAATGGTTGTACCAGTCTACACTCCCACCAACAGTGCAGAAAAGTTCCTTTTTTCCCATGGCCTCCCCAGCATTTGTAAATGGTAGTTTTTTTTTGTTTGTTTTTTGTTTTTTGTTTTTTTTATCCTGCCCATTCTTCCTGGGGTGAGATGGAATCTCACTGTGGTTTTAATTTACATTTCTCTCATGACTAATGATGATGAACATTTTTTCAGGTATTTATTTCCATTCATATTTCTTCATCTGAGAACTGTGTATTCATTTCAGATGCCCATTTTTGGATTCAGTCTTTGAATTTCGACAGTTTGATTTTTTAAAATTCTTTATAAGTTCTAGACAGAAGTCCTTTATCTGAGGGACAGTCCATTAAGATTTTTTCCCAATTTGTGGGTTTTCTTTTCACTCTGCTGGAAATCTCTTTTGATATGCAGAAACTCTTTAATAAGATTTGGTGCCAGTTATTGATTCTGGGAAGTATTTCCCATGCAATTTGATTCTTGTTCATGAACCCTCTACCTACCCCTATGTATTCAAGATTCTTACCTACTTTGTCTTCCAAAGGATTTAGTGTTTCTGCTTCAATATTTAGATCTTTGATCCTTTTTGACTTAAGTTTAGTACATGGTGATAGGCATGAGTCTAGTTTTAGTTTTTAGCAGATGGAGAGCCAATTTTTCCAGCACCATTTGTTAAAGAGACTAGTTCTTCCAGTGAATGTGTTTGCCCTTTTACCAAAGATAAGGTGGTTAAAAAAAAGATAAGGTGGTTGAGTGTGTTTGTAGTTGCAGTTGTATCTTCTAATCTATTCCATTGGTCTTCAGATCTGGTTTCATTCCAGTACCATGTTGATTTTTGACAATACCTTTCTAATATTGTTTCAAGTCACAGATTGTGATGTCTCCTGACTTGCCTTTGCTGCTTAGAATGGCCTTTGCTATTCTAGGTCTTTTCTGGTTCCAGATGAATTTTAGGAGTGATTTCTCTAGATCTATGAGGTATGCTAGTAGTATTTTGATTGGGATTGCATTGAATATGTATAAAAATTTGGGGAAAGTGACCTTTTCACAATATTTACTCTTCCTATCCATGAACAAAGGATGTGTTTCCATTTTCTGAGGTCCTCTTCTATTTCTTTTTCAGGGTATTATAATTTTCCCTGAATAGATTTTTTACTTCTTTCATCAGATTAATTCCTAAGTATTCCATTTTTTTGGATGCCATTTTGAAGCTTGTGGCTTGCCTTATTTCTCTCTCAGTGATATTGCTGTAAGTGTATATGAATGCTATTGAATATTACTATTGAATTTGTATCCAGCTACATGTTTGAATTTACTCATTATATTTAGGACTCTTTCAATGGAGTTTTTGGGGGTGTTCTGTGTAGGGTAGAGTATCATGTCATCTTCAAATAATGATAATTTAACTTCCTCTTTTCCTGTCTTTTCTCCTTCTATTTCTCGCTCTTGTCTAATTGCTCTGGCTAGTATTTCCAGTACCATGTTGAATAGGAGAAGAGTTAAGGGACATCCTTGTCTTGTGCCTGATTTTAAGGTAAAGACTTTCAGTTTTTGGCCATTTAATATGATGCTGGTTGTTGGCTTGTCATAGATGGCCTTTATCATATTGAGGTAAAGATCATCTGTTCCAATTCTCTGTACAGTTCTTATCATGAAGGAGTTTTGGACCTTATCAAAAGCTTTTTCTACATCTATAGAAATGATCATTTGATTCTTATTTTTGAATGTGTTCATATGGTGGATTATGTTTATTGGTTTAGGAATGTTGAAACATCCCTGCATTCATGCGATGAATCTTACTTGGTTGTGGTGTATAATCTTCTTGATGATTTGCTGCATCCTGTCCACTAATATTTTACTGAGAATTTTTGCACCTATATTCATTAGGGAAATGGGCCTTTACCTCTCTTTTTTAGTTGGGCGTTTCTCAGGTTTTGGTACTAGAGTAATATTTGCTTCCAGTAATGACTTAGGAAAAATTATTTCCCTTTCAATTTCATTGAAGAGTTGAGGAATTTTGCCATTAAGTCTTTGAATTTCTTGTCGAATTTGGCGGTGAATCCATCTGGGCTTGGGCTCCTCTTGGTTGATAAGGACTTACTTACATTTTCAATTTCATTAATTGAAATTCAGTTATTCAGGAGTTTTACACATTCCTGACCAAACTTTAGTATTTCATATGTTTCTAATCATGTGTCCATTGTTCAGTGTTATCAAAATTATGAAAGCATATGTTTTCAAAATAGGTATTGAAGATCTTCTGTATTTCCACAGAGTCTGTAATGATTTCACCCTTTTCATTCCTTATTACATGAATTTGAGTTTTTCTTTCCTTTTTTAGTAAGATTGGTGAGAGCAAATTATCAGTTTTATTTATTCAAAGAGACAACTCTGATTCATTCATTCTTTGTAATATTTTCTTAGTCTCTGTTGCATTAATTTCTGCTCTGATATTTATAATTTCCTCCCTTCTATTTGCTATGGGCTTGACTTGTTCTTCTTTTTCTAGATGTTTGTCATATAACATCAGGTTATTTATTTGTGTTTGTTCTGTTTTCCTGATGTGGGAATATATTGCAATAAATTTTTCTCTGAGGACTGTTTTCATTGCATCCCACAGATTCTGGTAATTTGTATTAGTATTTTCATTTGCTTGTGGATATTGTTTAAATTTTTCTTTAATTTCCTGTATGACCACTGATTGCTCAAAGGTGTACTAGTCAAGTTAGATGTGTTTGTGGCATGTTTGTGGTTTATTTGATCATTAAATTCTAGTTTAATTGTACTATAATTCAATAACATGCATGGGATAATTTCATTTCTTTTGCATTTCCTTAAGTATGTTCTGTGGGCTAGCATATGTTCTATTTTAGAGAATGTACCATGTACTACTAAGAAAAATGTATATTCTGATGTTTTTGGATGGAACATTCCGTATACATCTATCAAGTCCATTTGTTCACAGGTATCATTTCCCTCTGTTATTTCTCTGCTGATTTTTTTGTCTGGTTGATCTGTTCCTTTGTGCCAAGGGCATGTTAAGGTCTCCTGTTATAACTGTGTTTGCTTATTTGATTTTTCATTTCCATTAATACTTGTTTTGTATAGCTGGGTGCTCTGGAAGTTGGTGTGTATATGTTTAAGATTCTTATCTCTTCCTCTTGAAGTTTTCCCCTAACTAGTATGTAGTGACTTTCTTTATGTCTTCAGATTATTCTTGGTTTGACATTCAGATTGTCTGAAAACAGAATAGCTACCCCTGCTTTTTTGGGGGGTTCCTGTTGCATGAAGTATTCTTTTCTATTCTTTGACTTTCAGTCTATGAGGTTTTTTTTTGGGTGAGATGGGTTTCTTGTAGACAACATGATTGGATGTTATTTCTTGATCCATTCTGGCAGTCTGGTTCTTTTAATTGGTGAATTGAGACAAATTCCATTAATGGTTATAAGTGATATATATATATATATATATATATATATATATATATATATATATATGTTTATTTTTCATATGTTATCTTTCTGCCATTGATTCTTTACCTTTCCACTCTGTTTAATTGTCTGCCTTGCTTAGTTGTTGTTTCATATGTCTATCTAGAACGTCTTTCAGTATTCTTTGTAGGGTTGGTTTGGTGACCATGAAGTTCTTCAGCTGTTATTTGCCATAGAAATATCTTATTTCTCCATGCATTTTAAAGAAAAGTTTTGCAGGTCACATCATTCTGAGTTGGAAGTTGTTGTCCTTTAGGATTTGAAATATATCACTCCAGGCTCTTCTTAAGTTTATTGTTTGTGTTGAGAAGTCTGCTGGGACTCTGATGGGTTTTCCTTTATAGGCGATCTGTATTCTCTCTATCAGTTTTTAATATTCTGTTTTTATGTTGGATTTCTGGGATGGTGATTATTATATGTCTGGGTGTAGTTTTAATTTTTATGGCTATTTGGGTTTCTATAAGCTTCCATGATCCATATGTCAGTTTCCATTCTCATGTTTTGGAAATTATCAGCCATTACTTCTATAGCCTCTTGATATCATTTATGTTGTCAACTTATTTTTCATTTATCCCTATCAATCATATTTTATTTTTATTTGCATCATCTTTCAACCCCTCAATTCTTATTTCCTGATTTCTTGTTATTTTAAAAAGTTCTTTCCTTTCCTAGACACTAGCTGCAATCTTGTCTTCAATGTCTGAAATTCTATCTTCACTTTCATTGAGACAGTTTTGCCAACTTTCAATGTAGTTTTTTATTTCCTGTATATCTCTTTGAAACTGCTTCATGCATTCTGTTTGTTTCTTATATTGTTTATATAGGGTTTCCATCTTTTTGCATTGTTCCTCTAATTTTTTTAACTGTGTCTTCTTCAGATGTGTTCAGCGGTTGTTTAATAACCTTTATCATTTCATTTTTTACATGGGAGGTTGTATCTGATTTGAGTTCTTTTATAGCTCTCTGGAGTTGTTTCTTTATTTCTGTTTATATCATTTAAGACATTTCAGGTGAATGACTTCTATTTTCTCCTATGTACATGACTCCTAGGTTCTGCTGTGTTTGGCTGGAAGTTTGAGATTGCATTTTGGTCTTTCATCTTGTCATTTTCCTGTTTTTCTGGGTTTTGAGCAATGTTCCAAAGCTGTCCCTAGGTGTGTTGGAAATCAGCTCATATGCTCTTGGCTCCTGGAATTCACATGACCTCAGCTCCCTGGATTGAAAGAAGGTCAGTAACCATGGTTCTGTCAGGCCAATGGAATTTCTCGTGCCCCCTCCAGGGTTTTAGGAAGCTGTGTGAGCTGCTAACTGCTGGGAACAATGATTTCAAGCTCTCCACAAGCCAGCCCAGATGCATGGTAACTCATCTTGCCCATGATAACATTATTATTGGCTTTTCAGACTCTGGCTTAACATAGATAACTGGAAACAGAATGACCCTTATGCCTTATTTTAATCTGATACAGATATACGGAAAATTCCTAAGGATTTCCTCTTGAGTGTCTCCATCTACAGGAAGGAGTAATGTGCTGGCCCTGAGACAAGACAATTTCCTCATTCACACCAGACCCTTAGCATGAAGTTGGCCATAGGCAAGTCACATCTGGAATGTTTAGTGGATGACAGCTAGTGAGAAGGCAGAGGGCTGTGGGATACTGCATTTAGAGTCAGAGTTTCTAATGATTACACAGATTTGAAAGGAGTTTCCCACTTGAAAGTGGGACTCCTTCATCTCCCTGATGCACTAGAGAGATTCCAAGATGGGGAGCCCAGGGAGGTGCAATAGGGAAAAATGGATCTCTGTCAAACTGAACAGCAGAGGAAATAAAAACTATTTCAATATCCACATTGTTGATATCAAGTAAAAATGCCATCTTCTTTTATGATATCTGCACAGGTAAAATCCTCACAGTATGCATATTCTCTTGCTGTGCTTTGTGACTCACTCCAAATATGGACACATTGCCACTGTGAGGACTTTTAGAGGAAGTCATCACAGCTATTCTGGAGAATTACAGAATTTTAAAATTGGCTCATGAGAAAACTTGCAGGTAGCAGTGAACTGGAGCATTCCTTGTACGTGTTAACACTGAGGCAGCAAAGAACCATATTCATTCCTAAGTTACTAACAGAATGCAATTGGAGAGACGGTACAGAGAGGAAGGTATTCCTGTGTGGCAACATGAATGAGGTCAAAAACTTGAAAAAATTCTAGTGGGTCTGGTTTGTAAATCCAGACAGAAAAATGGCACTGTGTTTAACAACATAATTTTAAAGAACTACACTTCACTGTTTGTTTATCCCTTCACACATAGAGTGACGTTATTTTCCATATGGAGCAGTTATGATTGAAATAGCTGTAAATAATCTCATGTTAACTTTTTTCTTTTAAGTAGTATTTGTCTTTAATTTTGTTTTGATTCTGTTTGAAAGAATATTTAAACATATTAAAATTATACATACTTTGCAATATCATGTGATTTATATTTTTGTAATAAATAGTACAGTACTGTTAGCTGCAGTCACCGTTCTGCTCAGCAGCACCCCTAAAGACCTAGCTAATATGGTACTGCCCTCAGAACCCACTGATGGGCTTCTCCCACTCTTCATCCTCCATTTTTGTGTCTCATAGTTACCTAGGGCCTGTGTGTCACATGGCTGTGCTTTATGATGGTGCCTTGCTCTGCAACAGCTGTCTCAGTGTCTTCAATTTAGGTTTAAAATCTTGGGTTTCCACCAAGAGGGAGTGGTAACTGTGCTGCTCAATATGTCACTAGCTGCAAGGATGCCCCAGTGACCTACTTCCACAAATGAGTCTCCTCTCTCTTAACAGGTCATTCAACTGAGGCTTCATCAATGGACAAACCCTTTTAACATGTTCATGTCTTCCTAAACCTATCACTGCTGTAGGCTTCACATTTTTAAATTGGTGCCCTGGGATTCAGGTCCAGGCATGAGCTAAAGGACTCATTTAAAGTCCAAACACTTGCTCTAGAGCAAGCATGGATACCATTTTATAGAGGAGTGCCAAAAATGCAACCCAAAATACTTGTTCATATCAAGCTGTCAGTACTACCATTAAACCTTAATACTGAAGTTTTAGTTTAGGAAAAGTATTCATGCACTAAAATCACTTCATTTAAAGAAAAATAAATACCACATATACCATATGTTAATTAACGTTGCTTAGGATTTTTGCAGCTCAACTTGTCCAGTTTTATACCTAAGAGCTGAATAAAGGTCCATTTTGTGGGGATTTGAATTATGTTGCTCTCTGGATTTGGAAGATAGATTGTGCCCTACCTGTGATTCCTCTGGCCTGGTTACCAGAAACTCCTCTTGATGCACCTTTAAAGAAGATTTAATTTTATGTGTACATATTTGCAGTTCATATAGGTCACAAGTGTCCTCTGATTACTATGTGCCTGCTACAAAGAAGATCATAACAATTACACTAAGTATGGGGGTACATTTGATTTTTTTAAATTAAGGTATATACCAGTAGCAAATGCAAAATCAACAGAGAAAAGAGACTGTTATAAATTGAACTAAGTGTGTATGGTCAGAATTATGAAAATTGGCTTAGGGAGGGAAATCTGGATATATGAAGCCGGAGTATCTGTTGTTACATATTCTCCATTATTTAACTGATTTAAATGAGTATGGATAGAGAGGAAGCAATAGAGAGGTGGGAGGTAGTGTTTACACTGTACCATGTTGTATTTTATGAATTCTTAACCTCTAGGGTCCATGAGGAAAGTGCAGGCCCAAGTCCTGCTTGTGCCCTTGGACAGAAATAGTTCAATGAAACTCATGGGCTCTGTGTTTAGTTCCACCAGCTCTCCCATTTCCCCTCCTCACTGACTCTTAATGGGGCTGTGGCTGAGCTTGGGAATCAGGCATTCTTACATTTCCAAGGTGAGCACTGGGCTGTGTTTTCTCAGACTATATATATATATATATATATATATATATATATATATATATATATATCATGGTTTTAATTTCCTACTCTGAAACCTTTATTTTGGCATTTGACAACATCTCATTATCAGAATAAAACTAGCAAATTCTTTTTTAGATGATGTTCATTGGACTTTTTTTCTATTAGAGACATGGTCTCACTATGCAGTTCAGGCTGGCTTTGGGCTCACTTTGTAGCCCAGGATGTTCTCACATTTGCAAGTGATTCTCCTGCCTTAGCCTGACAAGTGCTGGGATTACAGGAATGAACCACCACACCTGGTTAATTTGACATTTAAAAGAAATCGCATTTCACAAGATTTTTAATTTTCCTTGTGATGGCAAGATACTCATTAAGTGAAATTTCCAAATAGAAGATGAATACACTAAGTATATATGTATGTATTTATGCAATTAATTTTAAGCAAAATTATTTACTTGACATCAAAATTCATCTGATGGCTATATATCTCAGGGTCTCCTCAGGTCACAGGATGTTAAAAGAGAAAGAAAATCCTAGAGGCCAAATGAAAACACTCACATGCCAGCTTCCTTTCCTGCACTTGCACCTAGTGACTTGTTATTTTCCCCAATGGAAAGAGCGCTGCCTTCTGGTTCTGAGTTGGGAAAGTTTTTGTATGGGCTCACATTGATGTCACCTCTCAGTGTGTCTGCTGAACTTTGATACAGATCTGTGTCCTTTGGTTTAGGCTGCTCATTTGCAGGTACAGTGAATTATTGCCATTCTCTCAGGAGATGGTGAATCTGCCCCTTGAGGAGTCTGTGTAGTCTATATAACTACTATCATGACTGATGTATGTGATCCACTCTAAGCCCTTCCCTGGAGACTAGCAGAAACAGTGCAAGCCATAGCTGCTGAATGTGAATCCCAAAGCTGCATGGGAGTGTTGCAGGAAACCCCCATGCTGCACAATGCCTACTCTGACTTCACCAGCTGCTTCTAAGCATGGACATCTTAAAATACAAGGACACCCTGCTCAGGAAACTGTCACATATGTCCACTGTTTATCGCAGTCATGTCCACTTCCCCTTGCCTTATCGCTTGTTCTCCATAATTTACCTTTCAGAAGCTCAAAGAAGAAAACCAACTCAGCTCCAAATCCATAGTGACCCTTAGTACTTAGTACTGAATACTGATTTTGGTGCATCCAGGGATCAACTGCTATCCAGAACTGCAGGGTCAGTGCTGCACTGGTTTTCATGAACACGGGGAGGCCTTATTTGCATTTCTTCCTGCTATATATACAGTGTTGTGATTGGACCCTCAGAGCAGGTAGTGTCCACAGCCGATGTGAGTGTGCTGGGCAAGACTGGTAACAAAGATGCATTCAAGAGGATATGATAGTTCATGTGACAGTGCTCTTCTATGTTTTTAACTCTGCATCAGCTTTCATTTTTGTCCATGTACTCATATCATTCTTTTTATATTAATGATTTGTGCTGTGTGAACATGTGAAATGTTGAGTGCCATGAACAGTTGTGTTCTCCATATAAGATATGATGCCTTTTGTGCCATTTGCCATATTTTTGTTCTTTTTTGCTTACATAAAATAAACTATGATGTATTTAAGATTTTCTGATTTATTTAACTTATACAGTGCAACAATATTTTCCAGCTATTCCCTTGACAGTGAATTAGTCTCATGAATATAGTAAGTGGAGAACTCAAAAAAATGATCCCCCTAAAAATAATAAATAGGTAATGAGGTGAATATATGAATTTCTGAGACAAATGTAGAAAAGACCAATAGATAAATCCAATATTTTCAGCAATTAGCAGTCAAAGGAAATAAACTCATATCTTCAATATCTTACTTGAATATTTATTCTGCAATGTGTCCTCATGTACATTTCTTTATTTTTTGCATTTACCATATAATGCTTTGCAGACATTCCCATTTTGACTTTTTAATCACAGATGCCTCTTTCTTTCCTTCCAAGTATTATAGTCTATCATTTTCACCAGAAAAATATTCCAAAATTCTTATACCATTTATTTTTATCCAATGTTCTTTATATATTTTATTTATTTATTTATGCATTCATTTATAAATTCTTAAGGTATGAGCAATCAAACTGATGGTCTTGCATTTGCCAAGCCGTCTTTTATGCCACTGAGCTAAACCATTGGCCCCTAAATTTCTTATCACTATATGTATGTGGCATGTAATGGTTATGTGTCACATCTCGGTCATTTTTGCATTACCTGTTATTACCTCTGCCTCAAATTTCTTCATCTTTCCACAGAAGTTAGTTTTCAGTTCCTTAACCAGTTTATTTTGCTCTTTGAATAGTTTCTTATGTGTGTGTCTTTTATTTTAGACAGATTGTGTGATATTGAACTTTGCCTAAATTAATTTACACTTATTATTTCAAGATCCAACCATTCTCCTTAAAAGAATTCAAATTTACCTCTTTTCTGGAGATACACCACAATTTCAGTCTTCATTTCTCCTGCATGATTATCAATAGCTAACTTCCTTATTTTATCTATTATGAGCTATGGTAATATAAATATGTGTCACTATAATTGATGACTTTAATACTGTACCATCGAACACATAGAGTAATTCACAATCATGTATAAACATAAAAGTTGTTAAAAATTTATTAATACATCCCTGGACCCAGCACTAGATGGATGGCACAGAAAAAAGAAAGAGGCTAGAAGGTATTTAAATCCCAAGACTGGGATACAAGAGTTATAGTTTGGCTTTCAGTTTAGGGAGCCAAGAGCCAGCAGGTGAGTTGGGACCACATGAGGTGCGTCCCTGTGCCCACAGGCTGGCTCAGGTAGAATTGGAGACCTGCATTCCTGGTGATTGAGTTTCTAGTGAGCTTCCGGGGACACTGGACTGGGCCCAGGAGGTTCCACAGCCTGGGTTCACCACAGCCTGTGGCCTACTTTCAGTTCAGGAGGCAGAGACTGCACAGGGAGACTCTTAGCCCAGTTGAGCTGGCCTGGGGAGAGCTTAAGACAAGCACTCCCAGTGGTTGAGTACATATCCACCCCCCTAAGACAGGGCAGTGCACCCTGGAGATTCCTCAGGCCCCATTTAACCACACCCAGCGTCTGCCTTTCTATTTAGGGAGCCAAGAGCCTGCAGAGGAGGTGGGACTGTGCTAGGTGAGTCCTGGTGCCTTCCAGAGAGTTGGAGACCTGCACTCACAGCAATTGAGTTTCTAGTGAACTACGGGAGACACTGGACTGGGCCCAGGAGGTTCCAGGGCCTCAGTCCACCATGCCCAGCTGCCTTCTTTCAGTTCAGGAGTTGGAGACTGTGCAGGGGCACTCTCGGCATGGTTGGGCTGGCCTGGGGAGAGCTGAAGACCAGAACTCCCAGCAGTTGAGTTCATATCCACCCCCCAGGACAGGTTCCTCCAGCCCCAAGTCATCATGCCAAACCTCTACCTTTCAATTTTGGGAGCCAAGAGCCTGCAGGGAAGTTGAGTCCACACAAGCTGAGTCTCCATGTCCCCAGCCTGGCTTAGGGAGAGTTGGAGACCTGCGCTCCCAAAGATTGAGTTTCTAACAAACTTCCTGTGACACTGGACTGGGCCCAGGTTGTTCCAGGTCCTCAGTCCATCATGCCCAGCAGCCTTCTTTCAGTTCAGGATGGGGAGACCACACAGAGGAACTCTCAGCACGGTTGGGCTGGCCAGGGGAGAGCTTGTGAACAGCACTCCCAGTGGTTGAGTTTATATCCACCACCCTAGAACAGGTGACTGTGCCCCAGAGGTTCTGCTGGCCCCAGTTCACCATGCCCAGCTTCCACCTTTCAATTTAGGGAGCCAAGAGCCTGAAGGGGAGTTGGGACCTCATGAGGTGAGTCCCAGTGGCCCTGGGAGAGTTGGAGACCTGTGCTCCCAGCAACTGAGTTTCTAGCAAGCTACCAGGGACACCAGACTGGCCCCAGAGGTTCAAAATCCTTATCTGCCATGCCCAGCAGCCTTCTTTCAATTCAGGATACAGGGACTGCACAGAGGGACTCTCAACCCATTTGGGCTGGCCGGGGAAAAGCTTAAGACCAGCACTCCCAGCGTTTGAGGTCATATCTACCCACCTAGGAAAGAAGATTGTGCCCTGGAGGTTCCTCCAGTCCCAGTTCACCAAGCCCAGCTTCTTTTTTTTATTCTATTTAAATTTTAATTTCATTTTGAGATTATTAAATTTACTACATTTATTTAAAGAAAAAAAAACAAAAAGCAAAAAGCAGGCAAACAAAAAACCCAAGAAAAGCAAAACAATAGCAACAAAAGCCAATAGGGATGTAGGGCTTCAAAACAAGAAAGGAATTTTACAGTTGCTGTTATATTGCATATTGTTATCTTCCAAATAGTTGCTCAAGTAGAAACCATACTCATAAGTAAAGTAAATCACACTCACATGTGTAAACAATAAGAAAGAGTAAATAAGATCCAAAAGTTACAATAGATACAGTGAAAGGGCAAAAAAACTTCTCAAAGAGAAATTATGTTTTTTTAGATTTTTTTATAGTAAAAATTGTATAGTAATTTATGTTTTTAGATTTTTTTATAGTAAAGTTTGGAGCAATTTCTTGGTCAGTTGAATATTTTATTCAAAGTAAATTTCAAAATTTGAATATACTTTTATAAAATAGAAATTAAACTAATTATTAAAAATTTAAACTGTAGCTTCAGGTTACTTTGTTTTTAACATGCAAAATTATCTTTTAAAGCAAAAGACAAAACACAAGGAATGTGTGACTTCCTTAGTAATCTGAAATACTTGTCTAAATGGTATGGGAAATACTTCAAAAAATCAACAGCTAAGATCTTACCTTTATTTAAAAAGCTTTTGTATTTCAAAAGAAATCACCAACAGAGTGAAAAGACAACCCACAGAGTGGGAAAAATTTTAAGCAAATTGTCCCTCAGACAGGATTTATATCTAGAACATACAAAGAACTAAAAAAAAAAATCTGACCCCAAATTCAAAGACCCAATCCAAAAATGGGCAGCTGAGATGAATACACACTTCTCAGGTGAAGAAATACAAACAGCAAGTAAGTACACAAAAAAAATGTTCAACATCATTGGCATTCAAGACATGCACATTGAAACAACACTGAGTTCCTATCTCACTCCAGAAAGAATAGCTATCATCAGGCAATCAACCAATAACAATGCTGAGGGGGCTGTGGGAGAAAAGGAACCCTTCTCCTCTATTGATGGGAGTGCAGACTGGTGCAACCACTATGGAAATCAGTGTGGAGATTCCTCAAAAAACTAGTAATACAAGTCCCATTCCACCCAGCTATTCTCTTTCTGAGTACTTTCCCAGAAGAATTAAAAACATCATGTCATAGCGATATGTGTGCATGTTTATAGCAGCACCATTTGTAATAGCTAAATCTTGGAAACACCCCAAATGCCCATCAACCACTGTAAAGATTTAAAAAAATGCAGTATTTTTATACACTGGTATTTCCCATACCATTTGGGTTTTGTTCATGAAGTCTTTGCCTACACATATATCTTCAAGATTTCTGCCTACGAATCCTCCAGTAGATTTAGGATTTCTATTTTAATACTTAGATCTTTGACCCATTTTGTCTTGAGTTTAGTGTAATAGACATGGGTCTAGTTTACTCTTTGGCATGTAGAGAGCTAGTTTTTTTTCAGCACCATTTATTAAAGAGGCTGTCTTTCTTGCAGTGAACATGTTTGGTCCCTTTGTGAAAGATAGTGTCTGAGTGTTTGTAGTTGTCTCTGCATCTTCTAATCTATTCCACTCATCCTAAAGTCTGTTTTTTCCCTGCCAATATCATGCTGATTTTATCACAGTAGCTTTGTAGTATAATTTCAAGTTAGGGACTGTGATGCCCCCTGACTTGCCTTTGTTGCCCAGGATTGGCTTTGCCTATTCTAGAGACCTATTCTAGGTCTCTTGTGGTTCCAAATGAATTTCAGAATTGTTTTCCCCAATTCTGTGAGATATGCTAATAATATTTTGATCCAGATTGCATCAAACATGTATAACAATTTTGGGAGTATGGCCATTTTCATTATGTTGGTTCTTCCCATCAGTGAGAAAGGGATATCTTTCCATTTTCTGATGTCTTCTTCAATCTCCTTTTTCAAAATACCTTAATTTTCAATGTATAGATCTACTTCCTTTGTTAGATTGATTCTTAATTATTTCATTTTTTTCAGATGCTATTGTGACAGGTGTGGTTTCCCTAATTTCTTTCTCAGTGAGTTGGAATGCTATTGATTTTTGAGTGTTGTCAGACTATTAAATTACTATTTTGAGTGTGAGATAAAATGCCAAAAGGTATTATTGGATTGCCTGCTTTTATAAATCTGCGTAGCTAGACTACACATTTTTTTTTATTTCAAAGAGAATAAAACAAAAGGGGGTAGTACAGAGCAGATCAGAAGAAGACAACATAGGTAACACAGTACTTTACATTAAGTCAACTGGACATCAACAGTATCTAACACCATATCTCTAACTCTGCTATAGTTGAGCATAGTTTCACTTACAATAATATCAAACATAACACAATAGTATAAAGTCATGCATATAGTGAAAGAATTCCAGGGCTTTCTGAACCGAATAACAGAAAATGATCAATGAGTATTATAATATCTGATTTTTGATAAAAAAAAGAAAAAATTTGTTTGAACAATCACACATATTCAAATTCCAATGAGACACAATGTGTTAGACAGAACCAACGGCAATAGAACAAAAGAAAAAGAAAAAAAGCATGGTAGGACTTCTAAGAAGGATAATATTAAATCAGCAATAGCTGTCATAATGTTTTCTTCAAAACAGCTGTTCATGTCATCACGTATGATATAGTCAAACAAAACAGGATACCACCATTCCAACTGATGATTTAAAACTTTGAAAGACTTCGAAGCTATGAGATGGGGCCTCATGCTTACCTTAAAGTTTTATATACTCTTATCAAATCTCATATTAGGGAGGTTATATGGTATTTACCCTTGTGAGTTTCGCTTATTTCACTTAAGAGAATGGTCTCAAGTCGTGTCCATTTATTTATAACTATCTCGATGTGATCATTCTTTATAGCTGAGTAGTACTCCATTGTATAAAAATGCCACAACTTTTTTATCCATTCCTCAGTTGAAGGGGACTTAGGTTGTTTCCAAGATCTGGCTATTACAAATTGTGCTGCTATAAACATGGGTGCACATAAATCACTGTGGTACAATGTTTTCAGTTCCTCTGGAAATATGCCTAGAAGTGGAATAGCTGGGTCAAATGGGACTTCCATGCCCAGCTTTTTGAAGAATCTCCAGACTGACCTCCACAGTGGTTGCACAAAACTACACTCCCACCAACAGTGCAGAAGACTTCCTTTTTCCCCACAGCCTCTCCAGAACTTGTTGTTGGTAGTGTTTTCTATCTTGGCCATTCTTTCTGGAGTGAGATGGAATCTCAGTGTGGTTTTAATTTGCATTTCTCTCATGACTAATGATGATGAACATTTTTTCATGTATTTATTTGCCATTCGTATTTCTTCATCTGAGAACCGTGTATTCATTTCAGATGCCCATTTTTGGATTGGGTCTTTGAATTT
>PVJX010028210.1:0-24085 GCA_004027295.1 Dolichotis patagonum
GGAACTTTAGCATCTGTTTTCATTAGAGGAGGGCAGTCTGAACTTCTCTTTTTGGTTGGATCCTTGTCAGGATTCCAAATTAGAATAATGCTAGCTTTCAGTAATGATTTTGGAAGCATTCATTCTTCTCAATTTCATTAAAGAATTTGAAGAGTATTTATTGGCATTAGATTTTCCCTGAAATTCTTGTAAAGTTCAGAGGTGAATCTATCAGGCCCTGCACCTTTCTTAGTTGGTAGGTTTCTTTTCTTCCTTTTTTCCCCATTACTGCTTTAACTTCATTGTGTGTTACTATGTTACTCAAGATTCTCTCCATTTGTTCTGAGTTCTTCAATTTGGGGGCAGATAAGTTTGTGAAGTAGTTGCTAATAATTTTCTGGATATCAATGGTGTTCATTGTAATTTTCCCTTTTTCATTTCTAATTGCATAGATTTGTGCCTTTTCTTTATTTTTCTTTGATAAGATTTGCTGAGGGTTTCTCTATCTTGTTCATTATTTTGTTTTATTTTGTTTAGTTAAGTTTATTGATACAATTTAGTTAGGCACAGTTAACCACTATAGGAAATTTGTACCTGTACATGATGTGTCTTGATTCCTCTTTTCTCCCCCACTCCCAACCCTTCCCTTCAAATCCCCTTCCCCTCACCATTCACAAAGCTCTGTTTTCATTTTATTCTTCTTTCCTCAATTTTTCTTTGCTTTCCTTCCTTTCTCCCTCTCTTATCTTTAGTTCTCTTTTACTTTTGAACAAGTTCTTCCTATTTCACAATATCTATTGTATATCTTGGTTCTGATTTACATTTTCAGTTTCTCATATCAGAGAGAATGTGACACATATGCATGCACAATTTATTTTACTTATGATTATAGTCTCAAATCCCATCTATTTAGCTATAAATGTCTGAATTTTATCCTTTTTATTGCTGAGTAGTAGTCCATCAAATTTAAAAAGACCACACCTTCTAGACAAACTTTAGAACTACACAAGAACTCGCTTAACCAGAGTCAGGAAAGCTATGATTTTAGAATAGACAGCTAAGAAACCCATATAATGACCACTAGTAAATCAGACCACTAGTTTCTGTTGAATGTAGGCAGTGATGCAAGCATTCAAGCAGATCACTGGACGGAATGCAATCTCCTTCAGATCCATCTCCTCTGAAGGTTACTCCTACTATCAGTGGGCTCCATTCATAGAATATGGGGCTCCACCATCTTCCTCGCCTGATCTTGTGCTTCTGAGGGTGTCTTGGTCTAGGACTCAGCCTCTCTAAGCCTGTCTCTGAATGCTGTCTCTCATCTGCTCTCTGCTGTAGGATTATCTTTCAGTCCTGGATGGAATCTCTTCTTCTGAGTGTTGGTGTCATCCTGAATCAGCATGGTCTTTTGGTTGTCACCTCTGCTGTCCTGTGCTAAAGAGAAGTAACATGTACAAGCATGTAGGATTTGGTAATCTGTCTGCTTTCCTCCTCTCCTAAGAGCACACAAGGTGTCCTGTGTCAGTGGTAGGATGAGGATTCCTCTTTCTCCTGCAGGCATGTGAGGTGGGAAGTATACTAACTTGGATGTTAACTGTCTTTCAAAGGCCTGTAGGTCAAAGCTTTAGTCCCCAGATTGCTGCTATTGAGAGACTGTGCACTCTGTAGTGGGTGATGCCTAGGGAGTGGTCTTCTAGACACCAGGACTCACCCTTGGAGGAAAGACTGTTTCTTTCCTCACTTTGTAACTCTAAGATAAATGGTTTGCTCTACCATGTGCTCCTTCCGAGACATACTGCCTCATCACAGGCCCAAAACAAAGGCTCAAACAACCTAGGACTGATACCTCCAAAACTGTGAGCTATAACAAACCTTTCACTTCATAAGCAGATGGTTTCCGACATTTGTCATAGCAATAAAACTTTGACTATTACAGTAACACATTGGAAATTCCGCTTCATACTTAAGTAAATAAAAGTTTCACAATTGTAAAATGACAGCAAATATCTGTGATATGAGCTATGAGAAATATAAAGGAACTCTTTATAAATCTGTATTGACCATTTTAATCAGCCTCTCAATGATCAGATATAAATATTTAGCAAATAATATTGTGAGAAAAGGATAAATATCTATATGTCAGCTACTCATGTAAACCTATGCTTTTGAAATTTGTAAAAATTATAAATGGAAGAAGCTAATTTTCTCTGATAGTAATTACATTTGGTTTTGAAAGCACTTTTTAGCTATCTGCCAAGATTACTAATTTATTAAGAAATTAATTGGAGACAACTGTGATGAAAGAATTTATAGGTACTAGGCAATGTAAAATTAAATTAAACAAATGTAATGAAAATAAAAACACTTGTATCCCGAGACAAAGGTGAAAATAGTGTTTGTCTTAATTCTAACGAAAACTGATTGAGTGGTAACTATTCTATTGGGTTCTAGAAAAAGAAAAGACAGGGTTGTCTCTGTTTTAGTGTTGACTAATAAATGTGAGTTTTTATTTGTCTGCCTTGAGACAATTTTGAGAATGTCAACCACTGAGAACTTTCTGTCTTCAGGGTTCCCAGCACTAGTGTGAGTTAAGTCTTTCCTTCCTTAAGTTAGATCTGTATGGTACATTACAGTTGTTACCACAATAGATTTATAATAGGTCAGATATATAATATTGGTTTCAAATATTTTGTGGGAAAAAACAGAGATTTTCATTTATTTCCTGGATTCACTTAAATAGTTAATTTAATAAAAAGATGTAATGATCATGTTACCTCTTATTATTTAGTATAATACAGTGCTCTACCTCTGAATATCTAATTATTCTCTTTTAATCATGTTTTAAGTTAGATAAATTCTTATAGTTTGCTTCAAACAGAGACATTTTGATGCAGTTAGTACAGAATAGAGCACATGAGTATTAAATGACTATTTTTTTCCTAAAAGAATGATTACATTATCACTTTTAAAAACTCTGCTAATTTATATAAAATTGGAGAGAATATCCTTTTGTAGTAAATTAGTACATCAATAATATCTTGCTATAAATTTTTCCTAACCAACCACATCTTTTCTCTCTGAACAATATGATACATAGTCTGCACATGTAGGTAGGTTTTTCTTTCTTTTAATAAAATGAAATCATCATGCATGTTAGTTTGCAACTTTTAATTGTACCACAATAACAGATACAAATAAATGCTTTTCAAATGTCTGTATTACACTGTATTGTATAGGAATGCTATAATTTATTTCACAGTTAGGTAACTGTGAAATAAATTAGATAATTAAGAAATATAAAGAATAACTAATGCTTGTCTCATCACAGGCATGTGCGTCTTTGAGACTTAAATAATGTGTATTTATTACTGCTCTGGACAGAAAAAATGTTAGAAATATTAAGGTTAAATGATGACTTGCTTTATAGTACCGAATTTATTATCTTATCTCTGCTACCAAAAAGGCTCTCTTATCATTCCTATACAACTTGTGAATGTTCTCTGGGTTTGATTTCCCAGGCAGAAGTGTCAAACTGACTAAAGTTCAATTGTACTTCTTCTAGGAAAATTGTTCACACTAGCAGATGCCCTTCTGGCTTCTGTCTGTGTCAAATTTAGTGCTAACAAGATGGCCATTAAGTAAAAGTCCAGGTTAAGATATACATTAGGCTTGACTGCATCAGACAGTTGAGATGCCAAACAAGCAACTCAACAAAAACATAAAATAATAGAAGCAAAGTGCTACATGTATAACATACAGATTCAAAGAGAAAGTGCTGCATGCCTGGTGGAGCCTATGGAAATCTGGGAAGGGAGAGAAAACTAGACAATGTGCCTCAACTAGCAGGTATGGAGAGAGGGGCCAAAACTTTTTTGGGGGTTCAGATCATCACTAAAGCAAATTTCAGAGGGAATTCTAATTGGTGGGTTTATAGCAAGCATGCAAATAGTTCCACAGAGTCAGTGCCGGAGTGGCAGTCACTGCCAAGTGAACTGAAGGTTGGTGTGGAAGGCAAAAAGGTTGTATCTGGCTATCCCATTAAGAGGCGGGCACCATGAGGCAGCTGTATTGCATAAGGTAATACCTGGATGGACCACACTGAAGAAATGGGAGGAGGTGCAGAAATACAAAATATGTCATGCCTGTCTAAACCTGTGTATTTGAAAGTCAAACCTTTATTCAAAATGTATGCTAAAGCCACATAAATTAATAAGAATTTTCTACCATGTCTGACACACAGAATATGTTAAGTAATATTAACTTATCATTATTATGTTGAATCCAGGCAAAATTCACAATCAAATTCTATGGAAATCTTTTTTATTTTACCAAACTGAATTGTTATGGATCGGTTCCATTCTTAGGAAAACTACTTTAAACCAAAAAAAGCCAATAGAATAATTTTAATTAGATGCACTTCAGTAGTTATAAGTTAGAGGGGCCTTTGGCCTAAATTTAGAGAGTGCTTTCTTATGTTAGGGTCCACTTTTCCTTGTGGACTTTGTGGGTCCATGGGGTGCTGTTAGAATTCTATTGATAAGGGTTTGAGGGGCTGACGATCATTGTAGAGTGCATTGAATAGCTCTGTGCAACAAATGTTATCTGGTCCAAAATGTCAGTGCATGGTTGAGATCCTTGAAATGTTTTCTGAAAACAAATTAGCACAAGTATTACATGTTTTACGATTAATTAAAAGGATTTCGGTTAGAAAGCGCTCACCCTGTATAACACTATTCTAGTTTCCTCATCTAACAAGCACAGATATACTGCTCTGTCTTTATTGTCTTTTAAAATCCTTCTCTCCCTGAGAAGTTCATTCTCCATTCAGAAATTACGATAGCTTTTAAGAATATATTTTCTCCTTCTCTAATCTTGAATCTTGAAGAATCTGTAATCTTGAAATATGGCACCATTATTAACAAGTGTTTTGAAGTTTAAATTCTTGCTACTCAAATGATTTCCATGCCACCTTTGGGGGTCTTAGTCTTTTTGATTTACTTTGATTTTTTTTCCCATGGAACTTGTATCTTACACATTTGTTCTAGTCCATTGTGCTGCCATAATAACTCACCTGATACTAAGTGATTTATAAGAAATAGACACACATTTATTCACAGTTAAGGAGGCTGGGAAGTTCAAGGTTAAGTGCTGGCAGGGTTGGCTGTCCGGGCAGTTGCTTTCTGCTCCCCAAATTGCACACTGATCAGTGACTGCATCCCTCAAAGGGGAGTGCTTTGTTCTCCCACAGCAAATGGCAGAAGGGCAAGCAGACTGCTACCCCACGAAGCCTCTGTTGTGAGGACTTTAATTCCGTTACTTAAGGAGGAGCTGTCCTGGTCTCATCACTTGTTAGACACCACACCTCTTAATACTGTCACATTTGTCCATACCCGAATTTTAAGGAGGACGCATAGAAATTACAGCAGCATTTATTAAGTGTTATCTGGACATAATTCAAGGTAATTCATACTATTTTGTGTATTATATTCTTTCCTTGGAAATCTTTTGGATTATCCAGCTGACAAGAGAAGGTATGAAAGCATAGAGCAGTATCAGACCAGTATGTTGAACAAAGTTGGACCCTGAAATGCGCACAAGGCCACCTGCAGCGGTCACTGCGGCAGCCCTGGAGATGTTTCCTCATGGTAGACCTGAAAAAGAATTGCAAACTCTTCCTAGAACTGATTTAATAACCTTTCTTTTTTCCTCACTGTTAGTGACAAACATTTTTAAAACTATCACACTTCTCCACAGGTTTATGGGTGTCAGTGATTCATCTCTGTCATCCGTGTGCTTTGGCCACATCTGAGTTAACGGGACGGAGAATACTAAGGTTTGCAAAACTCCTCATTTCCTATTTGGGTAAAGACTTTCAACTTGCTCTTTTATTGTTTAAAAGGGGAGTGTGCTAACATAAATCAACTAGGCAATCCATGTCAGTGGATTTTATAGTGTGTGTGTGTTTGTGTGTGTGTTTAAATTTTTAGCAGCACCTTAATGAATAGCAGTCACAAGTATAAATGGTGCTGACAGAGGAATGCAGTCAACTCTTACTCAACCTGACAAGAAGCCAACTGCATATTTTCCTTCCTGTCTTTACATTCACTGTTATCTCATCTATAGTTTAAACTGGCTATACTAGGGGCATTCACACCATTTACCCTAACAAATGCGATGGAGCAGAATTTTCTCCTTCATCTCAGTAGTTGCTAGGTTTCATATTCCTCCAGTAATGTCAGTTGTTTGATCAGAAACTGGTACGAAAGCTATGCAAGCTTCCCTGGTGGTTTTAATGAAGCACCATTGCCAGGCTGGGAGTCATCATTAGTTTTAAGTTGACTCCAACTTTACATGGAAAATGTACTTCTTTCAGTTTAACAAGATCCACTCAAGTGATTTGGGAAGCTGAGTTAAGCTACCTCTTTTTAGTTTCTCTCACTACCAGGTTGCTGCTAACTTTTCTTAGTGCTAATTATCCACGTGTTTCCCACTAACTGATTCTTATTATCAAGGTGTTTCTCAGAGGGGTCTATTTGATAGTATCTTGCAAGATATTTTGCATTCACTCATTTTGCTTGCTTTGGAGCCTCTGAAAGTAATGATGCAGTGATTGTATTGCTTTCAGCATCCACTTAAGTCACTGGGTTACATGTTTAAACTTGCGGTTATTCACTTTTATAGTACTTATGTGTAAATTTGTAATTTTATTGACTTCCAGAACAAAGGTTTAAGTTTCATGACATATGAGCTATAGAAAATAACACTGGGAGAATAATTTCTTTGGGTTTCTGGTGAATATTTTTCTCATTCATTCTACCAGCTGCACTATAATTTAGTGACACTTCTTTCCATTCATGGATGTACGTACTTTACTAACACCTTTGGTATGAAGGAATTTTGTAAACACAGCACTTTACATTTCAAATGTATCTCTTGTAGATGCAGCATAAATGTAAAAACCATTTAGGACTCATATTAAAAGTTATAGAAAGCTATTTAGAGCTCATTTGTCAATTAGCTTATTGGACACATATATTTTGAGCTCCGCTGCCACATCAAAATCGTATTTTGGTGCTAATTCATAGGGAAAACAATTTGAGTTTTCAGATTTTAGTGAACTTTGTTTATATGTTAAATCATATGAATAAAAAAACCTTATTAAATCAGAACAAATCAGAAACAGCTCGCTTTTTTTTCATAAGCACAAACCTGTTTTTCTTCTTTTTGAATTTGAGATGTACATGTCTCTACCATAGAAACCCATAACTAATAATGTTTGCTTCTCACTCAGTAACACTTTGTTCTCAAATGGAATCTCTAGAAGGTTTGATGACTTTACTGTGATTATGATTGGATTCTTTGTACCTACTGCCTTAATCTCAGCACCATGTAACTGGTTTTGCCCACAGCTTGACAAGTGATGCTAAGATCTGTGTGCTCCTTTACAGGTAAGGCTGTAACGGGCATGGCTGAGATCTGGCAGCTAAAGCTTTTCCAGGTTAGGTCTGATTGGAGGTTGTTGTCACTCTGATGCTGGCATCTATTGTGTAAACATGCTGCTCTCCCTTTGACATTGTATCACCGGTATCCCCTATGTGACTAAAATTGCCACCTATGCAAACTTTGTGACATTTTCTAAATGCAAATGCGATAAAATGTTCAATGCAAAGAACTAGGCGTAGTAAGAAAAGAGCAAGAAAAAGTAAAACACAAACTATGAATTTAATACAGAATTTTCTTATGTCATATTTCTAGAATCTTTTATTCTTTCTTATTCTATGATGAACATGTTCCATTTAATTATATATTTTCTCATTATATTTAACTTTAATTGCTAGACATATCTGCACAGAATTCTTTGCACACATCTACCATGACTTTATTCATAATCAAGTCTTGAAATTTACCCTATTTTGAGACAAAGTATGAATATTGTCCTTTATCTAGATTACATTAGAGAATTGTCTTAAATTATAGTTCTGGGTCCAATGAAAGCTAATGACATTTTAAGGCATTTAAGGCATTTGTTTTCCAAATTTCACTCTAAGTGGGCAGCACTGTGCATTCCATCACAGATACATGAGGGTGCCTATTTTGACATGCTTTTATTGCCCAGTAGAGTACTACATAAACTGTAATTCTTCCTGATTACTTTCCAGGAAGAAAACACGTTTTCCAATTATTTTTGAGATAAAATGTTTTCAGGTAACCATTTGAATTTTGTTGAATTAGCCAATGTTTTAAAATAGAGAGTAGGGTTAGTTTCTGAGAAATAGCCTTTTGAGTTTAAAGGTTACTATATTTTTCCTTCCATAGTTCATGTTTTTTATGGGTTTCAAAGGATATTATTAGAAGATTTAACTAAAGTCGATTTATACAGTTGATAATCAATGTACTTCATGAATGCCAGTATGTAACAGACCTGGCAAATTAACATTTATGTTTGTATAAAATATGATTTGGGATTTTACACTTTAAAATATTTTAATTGTACTGGAACAATAAAAGATAAAATGTTAGAAGTCAAATGGGTGACTTTTAGCTTAATAATAGCACTGATTTAAAGAAAAAGGGTCAAGTTTCAATCAAGGACTAACTAAAATTTGTAGGTATAAACTTTGTACTTTAAGGGAAAGTTTAATGTAAGTCATTATAAAAGGGAACATTCAAAATCTGGATATAGATACACATGCATTGTCAATATCTGCAATTTAGTATTCAGAAAATGTGTTTTATCTATATTCACAGTGTCTGCTTTTTTATTTAAAATTTTCCATGTTCTGACACTTTGTTTCAAAAAATATTGTTATCCGTGAGTTTTCACTCTTTTCACTGAAATCGTCATCCTGAACACAATGCATCTCAGCTCACACAAAGTTCACAATTCAGTTTGTATGCATAAAAAAAAACTTACTACCTTTCCCACTCAGCTTTTCCTTTGAGAATACTGTTAACTCCATTCCTAACAGAAAAACTGCTCTGCACATTTACAGGAAGAAAGGAATGAGTTTCCTTGGCAACTGGAGCCATGTGCAATCTCTCAGAACAGCTCCTCCTACACCCCAGTTTCCTAGGTAGCAGGCTGCATATATTTCATAAAGACAATGGGATAATGGGAAAGATATTACCCTGCTCAACACTGCATGGGAAAAGCTTCAATGGGAAAGATGCATTTGCTATAATGACTGGTAATTTTAGGGAAAATATCAATTGTATAATGAGGTCACTTCCTCTGTCTAATTAGGAATTAGCAATTTAATTTAAGATCCAAAATGTATTAAGTATTCATTTGCTTTCCTTTTTTAAAAAATGGGTGGAAGTAACCACCTCTCGCTCTATTTCATCTGCATCATGCCATTATCAAAGTTGGAGCTCGCAGATGCTGCCAGCTAGAACTAAAGTTGAGCTTCAGGTGAGCACTGTCAGGTTAAACAGTGATTACTTCATAGGACCCAATTCTGTCATCAAAGCTGAAGTGCTAATTCTTTATACTACATGAATAGAAAAGCCTGCATTGATCTCATATCGACTGCACTGTATCACTACAGCTTAAAACATCTGAGTAAAACTTGTCTATAGATCTAAAAAATGCTAGTAGATAAATGATGCATGGCCTAGAGGACTAGATAATCTTATAAAATTAAAAAAAAGATGAAAAATTGAAAAAATTGATTATATACAGTCAATATTCATGTTTATTGTCCTAGGCAAAAGGGTAGGTGAGGAAAGTTAAGCGGATGCGTTTACATTATGTAAATTCTTCTATTTTTCTCATATGCAAACATTCAGAAGAAATTAAAGAGCAGAAGTGTATTGTTAAATATGGACAGAGCTAACTGAAAATTTTCTGGCTAATTAGGAATCTGTACAAGTCGAAATTGTTTTTTCAAACTTCTTTGAATTCTTAATTTTGTATAATAGCAACTCCTATCCTCTGACACACAACTCCTTTTTTTTTTCACGAGATAGTTAAATATAATTATCTACTGATTTGCACAGAAAAAAATTATCATTTGTCTGTTATCAGTCAGCTCTGGAGCAGTGTGAGTTTCAAGATTCATGCAACTTGAAGAGTACAGATTACAGTATTTAAACCTGTTTTGCTGAACACTTGCACAGAACACCTTTACAATCAGAATCAGAAAGTGATGATATCACAATATCCTCATTTTAATACCTCTTTGTAATCTTTAGTGTATATACATGACTATTTTTGAGCAAAAAAATGAGACAAATTTCAACAAAAGTTTGAACATAAATCTTTTTACATAGCTTTTCCAAATGTACTTAATTTCTTTCCCTTAGTTCCTCACACCCTTTTCAATCCATCACTTAACTATTGGGTTAACTGAAATTCTACATTTCTCCTTAATGTAGCACAGACCTTTTTTTAGATAAGCAAAGCTGTGTTAATAAATATCTTTTACTTCTGAATATGAATAAATAACTTATAAATTCATCCTCTGGTGGATACTTAATTAAGTTCATTAAGTTAATTTTGAGTCCACATACACATATACATTATTTTTCTACTTGCATGATTCTAAAAAGTAAGAGTCATAAGATTTGAAAGTTAGTTAGTTTTAGATTGAGAGTATAATGATAAGTTGTAAAGAATTTATGACAATAGCACGTAGCTGGTACATGTACAATATACTGCCTAAAATACTCCATTTGCAAGTTTACTCATCAAACTGGGCAAATTAGCTGTTTCATTCAGCCAAATCTTTTTTTAAACCTGTTCTTAAAGGACCTTCCTTTTCTTTCTCATAAATCCACATTTCCCACTTCTATTTGTAAAAGCAAAAATGAAACAATGGTAGAGAGAACAATTATTTCTTTAGTTACTTATTTATCTAGTTAGTGTTGATTTTAGTAAGCACTAGATATAAAATGTTGCTTAAGATGAAAAAATCAATTATTTATATGTGCTAATTGAGTATCTTGTTCCATTTTCAGTCATCTTTATAATATAAGTTTGTTTGGTGATTCTATTTACCTTGATTATGTGCACAACTAAAGTTTACAGCCTGACTCTGTTAGTGTCTAAGATATGCTTTGATTTGCTTTTAATAATGATGAACCATGAATATATGTGAATACCTATGAAATATATGAAAGTAAGCAAAACAAGAAGAGGCAAATTTCTAACACCTGATTGGATTATGTGGAAGCAAGACTTATTCTGATGACTTACAAAATATTCTTTATTTTGTAACTAACACATTGCTTTGTGGCGTGGTGATTCCAACGAAAGAATGTCTCAGTAATTCATCAACATATTCTAGCATAGTTGAGTTTTACCCAGGTAAATAACACTAAAATTTAGGTTATAGGTGATATGCATACTGTAAATACATTTAATATTCATTATTTGACTCATATGCTTAGTATTTCACTTAAGAAAAATAGTTTTGAATTAAACATTTACTTAGCTTGATAAAGAAATTACTTAATTGCCATCCAATGTGGCATACAGATCTTTTGCTTGGATGGATTAACCAGACACTGCCTCTGGGCCCTTTTCCATATCTAAGATACTCTAAATCACATGATATAATTTTGTAATATGTGCTTGAAAGTTTTTATGAGCCATTTAACTTTATTTTTTAAATTAAAAAAATTTTTTTTGTTTTAAAGAGGATAAAACCAAGGAAAATAAAATAGAAAAAAATCAAAATACACTAGTATAAGTGATAAAGGACTTCAAAACCTTACAAAATCAGCAGGAGTTACCATAATGCTTTTGTTGTCTTCAAAATAGCTGCAGATATCTTCGGACAGAACAGAGTAGAGTAGAAACACTAAAAGTAAAACAATGAATGTGGTAAAGGGCTTCAAAATAAGCTAGTAGTAAATTAAATGGCTACTATACTATGTCGTGTTATCTTTTCAGTAGCTCCTCATGCCATCAGATTGAACATATTCAAACAAAACAAAAGGAAATAAAATCCAGCCCAACAAAACAATGAAAATGATATGGTTTCCAGGCAGGGTTCACCTTCTGTTGGGGCCAGGTTCTCTCCCCCTGCAGTCCGCAAATGGTGCTGACTCATAGAGAGAGGCTTGGGTGTGGCTGTCCCCACTCATGGCACTGGTTTCCAGGCAGGGTCAAGTCTATCAATATTACATTACATTAGAATTATAACATTTTGCCCCGGCCCTGAAAGACTCAAACACATACCTTTATGCAAAGGACATTTAGTCCATCTGCCTGGTGCCTGCCCAACATGGTGCTGGACAGCGCATCCTTCAATATTTCTGAACTTTATTCATTTAAAATCATTTTAGCACTGTTTACCACACAGGGAAGATTTGTACCTCTTTTCAACAAAATTGTCAATCTACCTAAAACTAGCAGAAAGTAGTTTTTGCTTACATGGTGTAATTATGGTATGTCTTCTTAGGAAGCCTTACTGACAGTTTTGGATGTGGAAAAGATTTCCTACCTGAAACTAGAAAATTAAAATTTCCCAAGAGAAGCAATCGATGTGTTTGTAAATGGTGTAAGCACACATTTGAAGAAATCATCAAAGTGGTAGAAACTATTTAATTTCAAGGCTTTTTGAAACTATAAAAATAATCTGAAAATTTAAATGACTATGGGGAACATTCAAATTTGACCTTTAAAAATTTATTCTTTGGGTTCATAAAACTACATGGAACTATAAACTGGATCTTTGCAAAAATTTCCTCTCTTTTTCTGTGAGATAATATACTTTCTTGTATGACCTCTATGTCCAGAAGATTGCAGAGAAGAATCTTTTCTTCTGCACAACAATAAACTGCTATTGTTTAAAATATTAATTATATTGAATTCATATTGAGAAATTCTAGTCCTATAGTGAATACCTTCCTTTTGTTTGCTATTTTCTTAATAAAAATTGTAGGAAATGCAAAATTTCTGTGAAAAATAATATGGAGCATCCTCTTTCTATACATGCTGTACAATTAACTATCTGATGAGACAACAGACTTTGTCACATCATTAAGAAAGCAATAATAATTTTAGCTACTTAAACCTTCAGTAATTGTGCTTCTCCAAATTTTGGGCATAAACAATATTAGCATACTTGACAAACTATAAAGATATAGTAAATTTCCATGAAATCTATCAAACCAGTCCAAGAACTAAAATATAATCAATGATTTATATTATATATTGATGCTTCTGCTTTTATCTCCATCTCTCTTTTGAAACAAGTTGTTAAGTTTTTCCTTGCTAAATTAATGAATGTGTAATAATATATTAGAAGTGGTCTTATGAAAATTAAAGTGCTCTTACTCAAAAACGTGCTTCTAATAGCAATTCATGTTCAACTGAAATTCATTGACTATAATGCAGTAACTTTGAGGTGTTTGCTTCTCTTTTTTTCTGCCAATGCTAAGCATTGTTGAGAGGACTCTGTCAGACGTGGTACCACAGACATGGCTTAGGTGTAGGTCTATGAATCAAGTTACCATCTAAAGCAACACAGAAATCTTTAGAGAATGATGCTAAATCAATTTTAAATGAGATCTGATTGTATTATCTGACTTCCTAATTTTGAAATCTGAGCAAATACAATTTTAAGTTGTATTTTAATTACATCCTTAGATTATTATTATTGCCATATATTCCTATATTAATTGATTATTGCCAAATATTCCTATATTAATTAGGCTAACCTCTTCTATTGTTTATTTCATCTATTTGTTTTCTGGGCCTTTTTTGGATTTTGTTATTGATTTTAAGAATATCTTTGTATTTTATAATCTTAAACTTTATAGAAATTGGCAATATATTATGTACATATACTTGTGTCTTCTCCAATTTTTAGTTTATGATGTCTTGAATAGGTACTTTCATTGGGTTTTTTGGCAATTTTTATTTTTAGCAGTACATTTGAAGTATACAACGTTCCTTGAGAAGAGTCAGTATTGTGTATAATATATCTTAATTGCTTGTACTTCTCCTTTCCCTGTCCTTCCTCTCTCACTCTGTATCTTTGGTCCTTTTCCCATTGTAGGTTTTCATTTTCAACACAGAACAATGAGTTTTGTAATATAAAAAAACAATGAATTTGTGGAAATTTTGATTTCAAATATGATGGAGTAGCTCATAGAAATCAAATATCCAGTCAAAAAAAGAAAGCAAGGAAAAGCTGAATCAATTATAGCAGCTGGATAGATGTATGGGTGAATGGATGGATTCATACAGATAGTAGCTAGAGCTGCCTTGCTAGTTAGATGAACACATGCACACGCACATGTATGCATACATACACAGAATATTTATTAGAAAGCACTTAAGAATTAGTGGGGCAAGCTAAACCTGTGGGAAAAGTTTGAAGAAGACAGAGCAAGGCCAGTCATCATCTCTGCAGTCTACTAAGCTCCCAACATCTGTACTTTCGCAAGATAAGTAAAAAGCTAGCGATGTCAAAGGCCCAGAACTAGTTCAAGACTACAGCTGCACTATTAATTAGCTTCTGAAACCTAACAAAAACTAATTTCTGCTTTTTAAAGATGCAAGAAGAGGGTTGTTATTTTGAAATTTTTTATTAAAGATATATAGGTGTTTTTAGTCTTTTCTAAAAGGGTCTTTTATATGTATTAACTGCCAAAGAAATAATAATGACAATAAAGTAATGATAGTTTGAAATGTTAATTATCTGGTTAAATGTTGTATTTCTTCCTAAATTTTATCAAACATCCTGATTCTAAGCACAAATAAAATTACAAAATATACTCATGCTATGCTTCGGGCATTGCGGATGCAACTTATTTTTAGTAAAAATTTCTGATGAACTGGATACACTGGGCAGTAACTTTTCTGTTACTTGAATGGAATCATCTTGTGGTTTATTTATAGTGCTTTTCTTGCAGAAACTTCATTCAACAGTGATTTTTTTTTTTTTTTGTATCGGGGATTGAACTCATAACCTTGTGCTTGCCATGCAGGCCCTTGTGCCACTGAGCTAAATCCCTGGCCCACAATAGTGATTCTATAATTGCTGCACTAATTTATTTTCTCATCGGTGTCTGAATGTCTTTTTTCTCCACATTCTCCCCACCATTTACTATTGCATGAAATCAGCATACCAAGCAGATAACTACATGTTCACGTTTATTGTCTTTCATTGTTCATAATAATTAAGATATATAATCTACCTAGATGTCCAACAATAGATGATAGAAGGAAATGTGGTATACACACAAAGTAATATTATTGAGCTATAAAAATGATATCCTCATTTGCATCAAAACAAATGAAACTGGAGGATATACAGTTAGTGAGTTAAGCCAGGCAGAGAAATATATTGCATATTGTGTTTAATGGTGAGAAGTAGATTCGAATATGGAATACTGATGACTAGGTGCTGAAAAAGGTTATGGTAGGGAAATAGAGAGGTTTCAGATAACTGGTACCCAAGCAGTAGTCAAATAGAAGTAATAAATTTTAGTGTTCTACAGCACAGTGGGTTTACTGTTGCCCAGAATAACCTAGTACAACATTTATGAGTAACTAGATGATAAGTGCATGAATGCTTCCAATAGAATTAATGACAAGGAGCTGGAAAAGCTATTTACCTTCACTATGCTAATATACATTGTGTACTTGTATCTAATTAACACAGTGTGACTCATTATGAAATTTCAATAATAATTAAAAAACCAATGGTAAAAAGATAAAATGGTTATATAAAAATAATGGATTTTGTGTTTGTTTTGTAAAGAACGTTTAGTCTGATTTTATGGTTAACACTGTGGAAAAGACTCATGGATTCATGAGCTGTTTTATCTCACTTATTGCCTTGCACATGCTACCTTTGCACTATCTCTTCCTTCTGCAAGAAATGGTTTATCTTGAAGCTTTTTCCTGGTCAACCAGACTATTCAGAGCTTAATGGCCTGTCTTCAGAATGCCTTCCCTGCAACCTCCATGTAAATTGGCCAATCCCTCATCTTGGTTGCTATTTACTTCTACTACTTTAATTTCCTCTAAAATACTTACCACCTATTGAAATGATGTGTTTATTTGTTTCTTCTTTCATCTATTAAAGTCATATAAAAGCTCACAGTTACTTCATTACTTGCTTGCATTTCAAATTCCAAAGAACCTTTCTTAAGAAGTTATTTAATTGGAAAAAAATGGATGAATAATGAATGATTGAAGTATTTTTCTTCTGAGTGAAGGGAATCTTTTTTTGACAAATATCCTAGAAACTTGTAATCTAAAAGCATTATATCTAGGAATGTCATTTTTATACATATAGATCATTTTTCAAGAGCCAACACTTGCTAATAAATACTCGTTAAATTAAAATAGTGTGAGCAGCCCAGAATAAAGCATATGCATCCAAATATTGGTTATTTTATTTGTTAATTGAAGTAATTAATATTACTGTTTCTGAAATTGGAGAATGGCTTTTTATTAACATTACTCTCAACAGCTTTTACTTGAAATTGTCCATGTATCATGCATATGCTCAAGTGAATACCTCATAAACATATCCATATGTGTGCTTTTACACACACACGCACACACACACACACACGCACACACACATATTGAATACTGTATGTATTCCAACTTGAGTCTCACTCTTTATTAATTAAGAGATGCAAAGTTTGGTTTGAGTTGAAATGACTCTGTGTAACTCAATAATTTTATAACACTTGAATTCAGTTATATTGAGAGTTTCATGTTGTGATCACATGAAGAAGGTATACAGGCATTCCTCTTATCCATGAAGGATTGGTTCCAGGAAATCTGTGGATGCTCAAATCCTTTATTAAAAGTGTCGCAATATATGTATCAGGTTTACCTTCAAGATATTGCAAGTTTGATTGCAGTACACTACATAAAAGGCAATATTGTAATGAATTGAGTCACACGAATTTTTGGTTTTCCCAATGCATATAAAATTTATATTTATACTTATCTATGGTCTAACTCCAATACTTTTATGATTAAAAAATGTGCATACTGTAAAAAGAAATGCTTTCTTGCTAAAAAGTTGTAGTTTTCAGAGCTATTTAGAAACAAATGTTGCAAAAAGATTTGGTCAACCGAGGGTAGACACAAGCCTTCAATTAAAATAAAAAAAAATGCCTGTGAAGCTCAATGAATCACATTACCATATGAAAAAGTGTGCCTGTCCTTTAAATCGTCTCTAAATTATTAATAATAACTAGTACTTTGCAAACGCTATGGGATGAGTTAATTTACTGTGTTTTTAAAGGGAATAATGGAAGAAAATCTGTATTCTGTGGTACAGATGCAGCATTTTTCTTTCCAAAATATCTTCAATTGGTGGTTGGTTGAATCCACATACATGGAAGGCTGACTGTACTAATTTTAACTACTGAATAAAAATGCCTCTTGAAATCAACTGAGACTGTGAAAAGGCAAATCTTTGCAGGAAAAAATAAAATCTTGACATGATATATTTGAAAAGGCAAATCTTTGCTAAAAAGGAAAAAACAAAATCTTGAATTATTTCATTTAATTTTAAAGTAACTAAACACATTAGGCTAGCTGTTTTTAGAGACTTTTAAACTCAGGCCTCTAATGAAGCTTCTCTATAATCAGGAGATACCAATACTTTAAGTACATTTTAGAAAGCTAGAAAAAAGGATTTTAGGGGCAGGGGTTTAGCTCAGTGGCATAAGAGCCTGCCTGGCAAGGCTGTGAGTTCAATCCTCGGTACCAAAAAATGAAAAAAGAAAAGAAAAAAGTATTTTGAAAGTTTTTACCAAACACAGATGATGTTTGAAGAAATAGATTTGGCTTGGTTTAAAAAATCAAATAGACATGTACATCAAAACATCATGTAATTACATTAATATATATATATATATATATATATATATATATACACTTACATGCTTTAAATATCACTTAAAAGTAAATTCAATTAAAAATTAAGAAAATAAGCTCCTAAAGAAAAGAATTAGGAATAGTCTACATAGTTGTTTTTATGGGCAGCATTATCTACCACTATCTCCAACTTCTTTAAAGGTGCACATCGATAGCCCTAGAAATCATCAGACCTGCAGAGTTTAACAGCCTAGCGTTACTGCTGGAAATGAACAAAAGATCATGCAGCAGGAAATGTCTATGAGAAACATCAATTCTCAGCATAAAATGTTGGAAAACACATCATCATTAGCAGGCAAAGCAGCTAGAGTGTGACATTTCTCTGTAGTTTTGCCACTGGGATCAGTTGTGCTAAGCATGTGCTCCACTTGTCAATACTTCATTTATAAAGTGACAAAATTCAACTGTGTTTCCTCAATAATCAATTAGTCACCACAGTAAATGTGAATCTGGTATTAAATAGCTTTTTGGAGTGCTCCTCCATCAAAAACAGGTTCCCAGCTGGAAACAAAAAGAAAAATTAATACAAATAAAAGTTGTTTTACACATTGTTCCTTATGATAACAGGAAAAAATCTACAAATCATATGCAGTATAAGGAATTATTTTTGCTTAGAAAATATCAGTAAGAGAATTGGAGAAGTAACATTTTAAACTGAAAAACTGGGGTACACAGTCAGAAGGAGTCTGTTTATGAATGATACTACATGGATTTCAATCTGCTAAAGTATTTCTTAATTTTAAGTCAGCAGAAAAAAGTAAAGGCACAAAACAAAAGTTGATAATTTTCTTTTAATTTAAATATATTTACACTCAAATTGAAGCTGTAATTTATTTTGGGAAATATCTAAAATTTTTTCTTTTTATTTTACCCAACTGTATTTTCTAGACTCCATCAGTTGTTAGCACATGAAATGAAATTTCCCCTTTTTTATTCTGTGGACTCTACTAATGAAAATGTCTGTCTCTTTCTAGGCTTTCCTGAGCCTCAGTTAGTGAAACTGTTCAATGAAAAAATTTCTTTCTCAATTTCTCTTACATAAAGTGTATTTTTCCTTTATTCTTCACATCTATTTCAATTTCGGAAAGCAGTCCAATGTTTTCCTATAAAAATAATGACTAAATGTTTTTTCTTAAATGTCAGTGGTATGCCTTCAAATGGCTTCAAGATAAAAGGAGAAAGTTTTACTTAATTAAATAGTACATTAAATAAATTATGTCATTTTCAAATAAAATTGGTTATAAAGAGAAAATAATACCACTTATATTAATAGTTGCTTTCTTTAGAAATCCTTATAACAGAAAAATGTCAAATATTAATTCTAATTCATACTACGTGGTGGACTTAAGTTTTGTATAAATTATAATAAATATATTTTAAATGCCTATCCAATTTCTCAGGTATTAAGAAAACATTAAGAAACAAAAATATACAACAAATTGAAAGTGTTAAACCAAAATAAAACATTTTTCTTTCTTAAAAGAAATGGAGTTAGTTTTTACAAATAACATAATATTCTGAACAAAGAGAAACTATTCATTCCAAGAAATAGTGCAAGAATTCAAATACAACTGTGACTGAAGAAACTCATAAGGAACTTTATCTAAATCATCTCTGCTTTAGTTCCAATATGTGGACTGAAATATTTTTTGATATTTTATAATGAAAGCATATCTCAATTCTAACAGAGTTTAAATTTAGTTTCCACACATGTAGAAAGCTTTTAAGCAAAAATTAATGTGTTCTATTGTATGCACAAAGGTTAGATTAACTATTTTGGGGGTGAAAACCTAAAGATTCTCAAGCTAATCTTTAAGCAAATTAACTTGAATTTAAGAATTTTGAAAATACAAAATAAAGCTGGCAGAAGTAAATACAGAGAACTCTCTTGAGAATACATGAAAAAAATGTGAGGTAAATAATTATATATGAAATTATAAAAAATGAACTTAAAACAATTATGGATAAAATGATATCAAGAATAGCTAGAAATTTTTTAAATGGACAGGAAGTTCTAGCAGTTATAAATAATGATTGAAATAAAAAGTGACTGAGTAGTGCGGTGTACCTTGGAATAGCTTAATAGCTATTAAAACACAAGATTTACCTATAAAGTTACACATAATACAGCAAAAATGTTGAGCAGTGTTTAAGGAACACTTAGAATGAGATGAGAAAATTCAATATTTTTCTAAGTAGAGTTCTAGAAAAAAGAGAGTGGTATTTACGATAAAATGAGGACTATTACAGAAAAACAGTGAAAGTAGTCAGGCTTAAATTCAGATATCTCAGTGAGTATTTCTCCTAAATCCACTTCTAGCCACATTGTAATGAAATTGCAAAGCACTAAGCTTAAAAGAAAATATAAAGTCTAGCAAACAAGAAAAAATAAATTATATACATAGGAGTCACAAAAAAACCAGAATATATTTGAGTAAAACAATAAAAACATTAGGAAATTGAACTACCACTCTAAAATGTCATACCAAACAGAAACATCTTTTGATAATAATTGATAAAAATAGGCCAAGGAAGAAAAATAACATAGAAATAAAAATGAGAAAAGTCATAAAAATCAAATAAAATTTAAAGAATACTTCCAAAGTACAAAACAGATGTACAACTATTTCATGAAAAAAACATGAAAGTGGCCTATAAACATATGAAATGTCCAACCTCCTGAATAATCTGAGAAAGGCTAAATAAAGTCATAATGAAATAAAGTTTTACACTCAACAAAATAGAGGGAATCTGCAAAATGTCAAGTGTTTGTGAAAATATAAGTCAAAAGAAATTCCTACATATGCTTGCTGCAGAATGTGTATTGGTATAAACATTTTCAGATACCATGTGAAATTACCTATATAATTTGGAAGATAGATATGCTTATCACTAAGCATTAAAATTTTAACAAATTACCCAACAGAATCAGATAGAAATGTTTCAGAAGGCATTTTCAAGAATGTTATTAGAGCGCTAATATTAATAAACACTGAGATAATAGTCATCTGTTGGGGCTTTGTGACTTGAAATGTTCTTGCAAATTTTACAGTGAGAGTATAAAGAGGTGTGGGATTTTTAACACCTAATGTTAAAAGCACAAAACTAGTGTCAGAAGAATCACCATATGTACAGCACCGCACTGCTTATATAGATGTATATATTTAAGTAATTTCAATGATGTATTTATACTTTGACATATGTAGGTTACAAAATTATAGCGGAAATCAAGATAAAGAGAAAAAGAATAATCGTAGAAGCAGTTACCATAGATGGCAGAGCAGCTGAGGTAAAGAAATGGGGTACAACCAAGACATGGCAAACTAAAATCCTTAAAATTATTGGCTGGATTAAGTTATGTAAAATGAATTGACAGTTATATATGTTTTTGGTCCATTGTATTTTTTAATCTGTATAAAATATAGTTTTCCACACATAGATACTGGATAATTAATTAAGATAATTCAAGTAGATAGTTATTACTTTAGAACTGATTCTGAATTAGTTAGACATTGTGTGCAAGAAATCATTAAAATCAAGGTTTGTGTATGTGTAGATGGTGCCCCACAGGGTGGAACAGAAATTCCACATGCATCACTCTGTCACAGGCAAGAACCAGGAAATAAAGAATGATTAAAAGAGCAAATTCTAGAAATCAAGGAAGTGACAGGAACCCTAAATAGGTTGGAAAGGCAACCTAGAAAAAAAAGAACAAAGCAAAGACCAAAATGGCTGTTGGGAGGTTGGGGTGGTGATGGGGCTGATGGATCAAAAACTGCTTGGGAAAGGTAAGCAGGAAAATGCTGGGGACCCCAACCATAGCAGTACCATGGCTGTCTTAATTGCAAAACATTCCTTGCAGGATTTAAATATAACTTGGGGAGCTTGCTTGTCTAATGCTCACTGAATCAAAGAAGGAATTCACTCTGGCCCTGCCTAACAACCCACAAGTTGAGCTGCTACAATTGCCACAGCTAGATACCATCCTTCTTTAGGTGCCTACGGCCCATTCCACTTTACTGCCAGACACTTTGGGCCAGTACATGATAAGCCGAATGGAAAACAGCTACCTCAATATTCTACAGTTTCACGATTTGCCATTGCTAAATCCTTTAGCCTGAGTCCCACTCACACTTTCCCTGCAGATACTAAAGAAGGTCTCCTCCCAAATGTATTAGTTTGGGACTCTCACTATGGTTACAACATCTCGGATTGACTTGAGTGAAGAGATAGGAAAGACCAGAGTCTTGCAGCTCCAGGAATGTGGCTACAAAAGTTAGAAGCCTAGTTCTCACCAGAGTTTGCACTGTAGGACCTTAGCAACTTCCACGTCCGTGAACTGGCATTCACAAACATTGACACACTTGTGCTTGACCTGTGAGACACGAGTCTTATACCTCTAAAACTAAGGAGACCAGTGCTACAAATTCAAATGTTACGACCTGAGATCCAAGAGATTCTAGGAAGGGTCTCCATCAGAGACCCTCACCAACTTGGGACCAAAGCTAATGGAGCTGAAACATCGGGTATCAATTGTGCTTTGTCACTCAGGACTTGAAGAGGATATTATGTGAATCCAACACAGCCATGGTAGCAGCAAACAGTGCTAGCCAGCAGCATCCACCATCATTCCATAATATAGGGAATATCCCATCATTCCACACTCCCAACTCCGGTTATCATTACTGCAGACCTCTAACATGTCTTCAAAATATAACAATGAGAAAGTTCCCATCCTGTGGCTTCCAAACTGTGGCTGCTGGTTTCCGAACCCAGGCATCTCTTGCAGTCATTTTGAGGAACCTGAAGAAGGTTGTCTTTACTTTATTTGGCTCAGGGATAATGCTGACTGGTGTCACAATGCTTGGCATCACCTTCTAGGAACTGAAGGACGGTTCTTTTCACATCCTGTGCTACTGATTCTTCTACAAGCACCTTATACATCAGTGCTCAAATATGTAGAGCTTGAAATCATGTACACTTGGAAGCCAGTGTCCACTGCAAAACTGCTACTTTTATGTATTGCTGAAGTCTAGCCTTTTAGTCTCTCACAGACACTGCTGACATCAAAATGAAGAAACCATACACAATTACACTGAGCTTCCCTGTAACCAAAGTCAAAGCATCTACTCAACTAATATATTTCATTTAAATGCATAAATCTTGTCCTAAAACAGCTACTCCATAAAGTTGGAAGAAATGAATGTTAGACTATTTCTGAAGATACAACAATAAATATGAACTAGAACATAATATCTTTAGATAGAAATAGTTCTCCAGAAACAGACCCCAATTTGAAGGAAATCTAGGGCACACCTGAAAAATAATTCATAATTATGATTCAAAAGAAATACAATGAGATGCCAGAGAATACAGAAAAATAAGACAAGGAAGTAAGAACAATTTAGGATATAAAAGAGAAATTTATCAAAGAGAAAAAAATCATTAAAAAGCACCAATCAAATTTATAGAGCAGTTATCTTGGATGTAATAAAAAACAGAATTAAGAACTTCTACAACTAGAATGAGCAGAAGAAAGAATTTCCAAACTTGAGGTCTTTTGAATTAAGCCAGTGAGGTCAATAAGTAAATACATAAATAAGCAAAAATTTTAAAGAAAAAGAAGAAGAAAAGGAAAAAGAAATATGGCTGAGTAGAGGAGGAGCCATATTCAGAGCTACTCAGACAAATTCAGATAAAATCACAGTCAGCTAGAAGGATGGAAGGACATACATCCCGAATCCAAAGCCAATCTGAAATAAGACTCCTAGATCAAAACAAAACACAGATATAGGTCTTAATAAAATGGTCTTCAAGTTGACAGGCTGCCAGTGGGTCACCTGACCATGGCTGTAACAGGAGCACCATACTAAGAAAACCAAAAGGAAAAAGGAAAAAAAACACACTGAAACAGTGTGACTAAAACAAGCCACACAGGATAGAGTTGGTGTATAAGGTCCCTAGACCCTTTTGCTTTCCTCCAAAAAGAGAAGGCTGCAGCCTGGCAGCAAATTCCTCTGGCACATAAGAATGAGAAAACAGCCCACTCCTGAAGAGCCAGCGAGCTTCCCTCCCCTTCCCTTCCCTCCCCTTCCCTTCCCTCCCCTTCCCTTCCCTTCCCTTCTCTTCCCTTCTCTCCTCCTCTTTTCTTTTCTTCACCTTTTCTTTTCTCTGTTCTTTTCATTTTTTCCCTTTCTTTGCTCCACCAGAGTACTAACTGGAACCTTGAGGGACAAGATT
>PVJX010028211.1:0-24084 GCA_004027295.1 Dolichotis patagonum
AATAGCTCGCCTCCACGTAGAACCCTTCGATTGGCTATAGACAGCTTATAAGCTTAGTGTAAGGAAGTGCTTGTTGCACAACACGCAGGGAGCCGTCAAGGACGGACATGTGATGAGGTTGCTGCCCGGTCAATAAAGGAGCTTGCAGAAGTCCAGTGTTCGTGTGCTCTCTTCCGCGGGACGGAGTCGGCGCCGGACAGAAATTACTGAAGATCTTCCTGGCTGTTTGAAGAATAAACTGAAGGGCTACAAAGGTGAAAACAAGGAGGTAACTGTTGTAACAAGCAACCTTAAATCTCGGTGACTTATCTCATTAAAAGTTCCTTTTTGGGCTCACATCACGGTCCAGTATGGTTCAGCAAGACAGTGAGTGAGGTGTGTGCCTCGTATTTAGGTACTTACGTTTGTGGAGCCTCTGTTTTCAACAGGCATCCTCTAAGATCACCAGGAATAGAAAGGGAGCACAAAGGACCAGAGAAAGTATTATAGGAATATTATAGCATGTAGATTCTGGCTTACCTTGTTCAGAACTCAAGAGCACAACCAGGTTGAGTTCAGGGGACTAGGAAGCTTAATATGGTTGCATGTTCCAGGAAGAAAATCAAATAGGTCTGTAAACACATAGCATCATTCCTGCCCCAAATGACTGCCTGGTTTTGACTACCTACATGGTGTCAGCACTATTTGTGTAAAATATCACAGAAGACTGAGTAGGAATGAGCTTGTGGGGAAAGATTTATATGGTTCAAATGCTTGTGTCTATCCCCAATTCATGTGGAAATTCTTCCAAAACTGATGGTATTAAGAGGGGAAGCCTTTGAGAGGTAATTAGATTCTGCAGGTGGAGTCTTCAGGAATGGGATTACTGCCCTTATGACAGAGGATTGAGGGACCCTGTTTCACTTTTCCACCTCTTGAGAACACAGTAAGAAGGTACCATCTTCTGTGAGTCGGTAAACAGGAAGTTGCTAGATATTGAATTTACCATTGCCTTGTTCTTAGACTTGCCAGATTCTTGAACTGTGAGAAAAATATTTTTGTTGCTTATAAGTTATTTAGTCTGTGATATTTCATTATAGCAGCCCAAACTGATCCATACAGAGATCAAGTCACTGGTTTTAGACTTGCTTGCAATGTGTAGTAACCTCCCCGACAGAGACATCAAGAGAGTGTTTGAGGCTGAAGTCCTGAGGTCATTGTTTGCTCAGATTGATAAACCAGTAGGAAGTATGCAGATAATTTCAACAAGGTTACAAATACAGACCTGTGTTTGCCTACCTATTAATTAATTAACTAAATATTTATTAAGCACTTATGTTCTAAGTATTATTTTTAGGTACAGAGCAAGTAGCTCTATACAAAATTAATATGTTCAGAGCTTTAATTCTACTGGTGATAGACAAATAATAAGCAAGATAAGTAAGTAACTTATTTACTATGTTGGATAGTGATTAATAAAATAGCAAGGAGGAATAGGGAGAGAGATGGGGTAATAGAGAGATAAGGATGACCTTACTAGGAAGATAACCTCTGAGCAAAGACATAAAAAGGACGTGAAGACCAAGGCTTAAGGCTAACTGGAGAATGGAGGTTAAGGCTAAGTAAATACAAAGCACGAATGTCTGGAGAGTGGAGTCTTGGCCATCTGTCTTTGATTGAATAGGAATAGGAGAGGGAGGGAGAGAATCAGTGGTGGATGAGCTCAGAGAGACAGACAGTAGGGACCGAACCAGGTGATCACCGTGTTCACTCTATTAAATAGCCACTTGGTGCACTAGCAGATGCCTGTAACTCCAGCTCCAAGGGAGTCTGAGACAAAAGAACTGTAAATTGGACATCTCGGTAAGATCATGTTTAAAACGCACAATATAGGCCCTTATAAGGACTGTATCTTTTGCTTTGGCCATGTAATTTATGTTAAATTTTTCCTCTAAAAGTAGAGTGGTAACTCACTGTCCAGATTTTCTATCATTCCTTCTCTTCAGGTTTAGTATATAACATGAAACATGTAGAACTGCCTTTCTTTATAGTTGCACATTTTTTAGTGCTCTTGTTTCTATAAGGCTACATACTACATTCACAGATGTGTTCAACAAGTCATCAAATATATATTTATATATTTTCAATGACTTATTATTTACTAGGTTAGGCATTGCATTCACAAAGATAAAAGAGATGTGGTTCTTGTACTTCAATTATTGTAATATATTATGCTAAGTGTAATGATAGATTCATGCAGACAGTGCTGCCAGAAAACCAAGAAAAGAAACACTATTTTGCATGGACAACAGTAGTAATGTGTCTGGAGAAGCCAGTGCTCGAGCTGAGACCTAACAAATGAGTAAACTTTAGCCAGGCAAAGGTGGAGGGACTAGAAGGAGGTGAAATAGAAGTGTAAGTGGTAAGAAGCATAATTTAGCCAGGGTAGGCAGTATCAGATCAGTGAGCATCACATCTAATGGAAGGTAAAAGAAATCAAATCAGGAAATATTTTGGACAGAAGTTTGCATGATAAAATTGTTATTGCATATATTTTTATTAAACAACACTTATGAGAATTTCTAGTAAAAAAAACCCCACACAAGATCCTGGAATTAAAAGAAATGATCTAGATCTCATTTTATAGATGGGATTTGACATCAGAAGAAGTTAGACTTGTTTAATACCAAACACCAAACAAATCACTAAGGACCCAATGCCAGGGGGTGGTGTTCAAGCCAATGTTGTGAAATAAACATCAAAAATGAACACATTGAAAATAAACACTAGATACTGTTCTGGTTACTTTATCACTTGGACTAAGTACCTCTCTCAGCCTTAACTGAACATCCAACTATTTTTGGAGACCTCAGCATAATTCCTGACTTTTCTATGAATTCATTCTAATACCTCTTAGAATTAGTTCTACTTGGAAGAAATTCATTGCCTTCTGCTTGGAGGATTGCACCCAGCTCAGCTTAGCGATTCTCCTGGGAAATTCAGCATTTTCTGCTTCTTAATTTTTGATTTTGTTCTTTTACATTTTTCTCCTTTGGTCTCAGAGAACACAGGCCTTACTTGGCTAAGTTAGGGCTGATATGCTAAAAGTCTAATGTGATGTTTTCTCTTTGCAGAAAACACACCAGGGGCAGAAAATGCAGGAAATTGTGTGTCACTGTGATGAGAAGTAAATGAAAGTCTTTAGAACAGAAATGCCCTTCTCTGATCACCTGCTGTATCCATCACAGGATGCCAATGTGGATGTGTAGTGGTAGTGTAGGTGACAGCCAGCTGGGCACATCAGACTAGATGTACCTCATTCCTTTTTCCACCACATCCTCCCTAGGGACTGAGAGATCAGTAGGAAGCAATAGATGTTCTCAGAAAAACAATACCAACACATGTGTGACTTTTGGAATAATTATATTGGGATGTATAGTGTAAAAAGGAAACAGTATCCCAGAAACTGTAGTTGTGTTCCTCTCACGGAGGGAATGTCATGGTTGTTTTAGCTTAATAAGATATGGTTATCATGGTGAGATTACTCTTGTTTCATTTATCTGGAGGGAGAGGAATATCTTTAGGTGGTAAAAACGGAATTAAGAGGAGACATGGGATTGTACGAAAGGTGCTCAAAATATACGGTGAATGCTATTTAAGATTTTGAAACATTTATTAAAGTAAACACAATGCCATGAATCCCCCTCAAAATACTCTGCCTCATGTTGAGCACTCTTATCCCATCCTTCTTGCTACTTTCTAAAGCATTTCTGGAAGTCTTCTTTCATTAGTGTCTTTACAAGGTGTGATAAAAAAATACAGTGAATGCTGCTGCTAAGTGTCATCCAATGAAAAGGGAAGCTCATAAAAATATTATGGTGTGACTCTGTCCATCTTATTTCTTGAACCTGGCACTGTATGACTTCTGTCTCTTCTCCAAAATCAAAATGAGGATGAAAAGTAAACATTTTAAGTAGATTCAGGACATGGAGGTAACCACAACAGTGCAACAAAGACCCTCAGGAATTTTTCAGGGGATTAATGACAATGTGTGTTTTACTGTAATAATTTTTAAAAATTTTAAACATTCATCATATTTCCTTGATCAGATCTCATAGACTGGAAAAGAACCTTTTTTAAAATAAGTGCCTGCCTTGCAAGTGCGCAGTTGTGAGTTCGATCCCCTGTACAAAAACAAAAACAAAAAAACACCTTTTTTTTTTCTTCTTTTTGTACTGGATTTTGGACTCAGGAAATGCTGAACTACTTTTTCATTTTGAGACAGGGTCTTGCCAAATGGCCCAGGCTGGCCTTGAGCTTGCAATCCTACTGCTTCAGCCTCCTGAACACTTAAGAGTTACAAGTACTCACTATTGTGCTTGGCTGAAGAGAGAAGCTGGGATCAGGTCTTTGAGGGCTTTGTGTGTCTGGGAAGAATGTCCTCTGAGGAGAATTTAAGGGTAGTATCCATCAAGAGAAGGAAAGCAGGGGCTAGGAAGAAATCTCAAAATGTTAGCTGTTTCCTTGAACTTCAGTCAGTCGGTTTAAGTGCTAAATTTATTTAGTTTCATGATCCTCTCTGTATTTATTTTCCTATTATTTTCTCCCAGAAGAAAATATTTGTTGGATCAGTTTAAAAGAAGCAAACAATGCTCTCCTGAGACCAGAGATGATCAAGGAGGGACTTGATAGTTCTGTGGGGGGGGTATTCTGTCCCTCCCAGGACATTTGATAATGTATTGGGGGGACCTTTTTGGTGGGTGGGGGAGGCTATAGCCATTTAGTGGATAGACCTGTGATACTATTAAACACCCTGCACTACAGAAAAAAAGCATGCTGAAATATACAACCAAGAATGATATGGCCCCAAGGCCCATAACATCAAGACTGAGCAATTCTGTACCAAAACAAAGATGAATCTCATGAGAAAAAGGGTAGCATCATGCACCCTTGTTGTTCCCAACTTCCAGAAGATTTTCCTGCTGATGCTACTTCTGCATGATCAAGGCTTTTATTTTTATGAGGTAAATAGCATTTCCTTAGATATTCTGCTTACCCTGTTACCAATTCTGAAGAACCTTCTGGACTTCCTCCAAGTCATTAATACTGAATATTTATTAAGCTGATATTTCTGTAAACTAAAGTGTACTCTGGGGAAAACAAAAAAATTGAGATGTTATTCCTTGGCAGAGCAGATTAAAGCCTCAGTCAGACCTCTGACCTGTCATTGTCATTCACAAATCCCTTTTATAAAAGAACTTGACGTGGAGACGTGGGCCTGACCTCTCTCTGTGATGTGATAGACTTGAGTCTTCTCCTGGGTTATTCCTGGAGACTGGACGTCATTCTAAAAGCAGCAACAAATACAAATGACATTAAAACATCTGCAGTCCTCTTGATAGAGTCAGTGAAGGAATCTGAGAGTTGCTTGGTATTAATTGTGTAAGATTCTCCAACTCCGTTGTGCTGAGATTTCTTAATGGATTTTTACATGTCAGTTACATTTTTCCCTTGCTAAGGTCAGGATTTCTTACAGAAGGCCTGCTTTGCAAAGATATGAGTTTCATTTTAAGAGTTGTAGGGTATAAGTGTTAGGGTATAAGACTTTCCTGCGGATCGTAATTTGTCAGTTCTGAACAGATGTGATTTTGGGGGATGAATTTACATTATCCTCCCTGAAACAGACACACAGAGAGACACACACACATACACATGCACACGCATGCACGTGTAAAGAAGCTGCCGGACACCCTCACCTGGAGTGTAGAGGAAGGCAAGGGTTAGACAAACCCATAATCTAGCAGTTACTACAAATTATAGAAATAAGGAAAAGTGGTTTGTTGTGAACATTAATACAATACCGGCATCTTAGTATCTCAAAACTCCAGGTAGTTTTGTCTATGATACTTATCTCTCTGATTTCTATGCATATCATTCATTTATTACTTGTTGATCTGAAGTTTACACAGTGTTTCTTTCTCCTTTTTGTTTTCAGCCTTAGGTCATGTCTTCAGTTTCAGCTTTTAAGTTTGACTTATCCACTCATAAGAATGCCAAGACCTGTTACTTCTGCAAGGCAAAATAGGATGTATTAAAGAGCTTATTTAGTGGAGAATCTCACCAATAAAGAAGTAAGTTAAGTTGTTATCTTCCTAAACAAGGAATTTAAAGTAGGAAATATATTAACATGCAGTAGGAAATAAGACTTTCCTTTTTGGAGATCAAGGAACTGATTTGAAAACCTGATCACATCAGAGAATTCAGTTACATTTACTTCTACAAATACTTTGTGCCTGTTACACAGACTGGAATTAAGCTGACGTAATTTTACCTTTTCAGTTAAAATGTATTAATTCTGCCAGGAGCTTACCTGGCAATATTTTCTGGTGTCCATGCCTCAAACAAATTAAACTTAAATAAAAAATGTTTAATCACTGAAGGAAAATTAACAAGTATTAATAGAATATCCGCTGTGTATCAGCAGGTACTTTAAATGTAGGTAGGACAGAGCATAGTTGAGAAGAATTACAAAGATGCCTAGCAGTAGGTTCCTAACCTCATGCATTTTACAGGTTAGGCCATTCAATAGTTAACTCTATCTCATTACAGTAGATAGATGTGTGTGTGGGTGGCATGTAGAGTGTGCACGCCTGTGGGGTACGTGTGTCTGAGTGTGTTCGCGGTAGCAATGATGTGTGTTTGTATGTTTACAGTGCCCCTGTGTCACTAACCAGCGGACAGTGTCCAACTGAGAAGCAGACAGACAAGGTGCCAATTTTTCTTCATTCAACTCCTGATCGCTGGACAGAGTGTGTTAAAGATCTTGCACACATAATTGAGGTGTGCATAGAAACTGCGAATAATTGGAGATTCCCGGAGAACTGTTAAAGTAAAAAAAGCAAAGCAAGAAATCAACTCATGTGATTCTAAATTGTAGCAGAGGCTTGCTTCTTCTCGCACCCCCTCCTGCCACACACTGAAGTATGGATACAAAAAGGAGAGAAGGTATCTGCCTATTTACATGAAAAATGACTCTCCCCTGCAATCACCTTCTGTCAATAAAACGCGTATTTTCTGACATGTCAATTAGGTGATTCATAATCCAGATGACCATCCCCTTCCATTTAGTACCGCTGGGCTGGGTTAAATGTCTCGAGTGTTTACCCTTTATGACCAGTGTCGTGGGTCTGTTCTCAGTCAAACTGGCCCACTCATGACATGTTTGCCTGTAGGATTTCTCTTGAGGTAAAGTAGCCATTATTATCAGATTTTAACCTGAATGGCAGATTAGGACAGTGGCTTTACCATCAGCAGTGAAGAATGCTTGTTTTCCAGCACCTTGTATCTGACACACAGTGTTTGTGGGAAGAGTTTGATGCATAGTAAATACACTGTAATTTAAAAAACTACCGCGGCTTACCTGGCAGAGTTGGGTACTTCAAAAGGATCGATTCCCTGTTGCTCAAAAACAGGTTATTAGGGAGGGAAGATTTGTTCTCAGCATTTTAGGCTAATTGTAAAAGACTGAACTGATAATAAAGTAACCACTTTTGAAAATTAGAGGCAACATTCACACGATATGCAATTAACAATGCTACCCATTTAAAATGCACACTCAGTGACTTCCAGTAAAAGAAGTGACCATTTTTAAAAGACTAGTGTGCCTAGGATTCTAAGGGGATGGGAAATAAAATTAACCACATGGTATTTTTTGTTTATGAACTTAAGAAACATTAAATAACCACATTATTGATAACCAGAATGTTCCTTTGTTTTTCCACAGTGCAATCTTCAAATGAGTAATATATTTCTAGTTTACTGAAGGCATCAATTATTAATTGTTACAATAAGTATCGTGAAGGCATTTCCCACTTTAATTTTGAAGAAAAGCAGATGGAGTTGGAAATACTCATATTGTCAAATTACTTTATAAAGGTGATATTTGGAGAACATTTGAATGGAAGCCAAACATGATTCTGGGAACTAGACTACATAATTTTTGATAGGTAAAAGTAAGGTTTCTATAAAAAAACATGTTTTTGAATGGGTTGAATTTTGGAAAAAAACACTTTCAACTACTTTGCGATAGGTGTATGAATAACACAGAGATCTCAACTTTAAAACTTCAATTTGCTATGTGTATAAAATAGACTAGTCAAATAAGGTGATGAGAGACTTCTGTTTTATTAGTACAAAATAGAACATAAAACTTTGGGTTATCTGAAAGTAGATCCTCTTACCTGGTAGTTCTCAGGGGTGAAATCATGTTCCCACAGAGATAAATACAATTCCGCTGAAGTTCTTTTGGATTACAAGCCATTGGCAGTAGACTCCCAGCTTTTCTACCCAAGATTTTCACTTATCCTCCTGGTATGTGGTGAGTAACAACAGCCCTCTTCCCAGCTAAGACCAAATAAAGAAAGATAATCACTGCTCTTAACAAGAAGACATTGGCTATTAGGTACAGAGAAATCTTTCTGAGTCCCAATCAGAATTTACAATAACTTGTCAAGAGTTAATGAGTTAACTGTGAAGGAAAGGTTTAGTGAGCAGCTGAACACAGTCAGCACATGTTATTTAACCTAGTTATGAACCTCACTCATCCAAAAGCATGTTGGTAGTAGCATTTACATAGAAAGAATTCTTTTTCTTTTATTAAAAGAGAACAATTATCATCTCTGCTTGGCCATCCTTTTATATTACATCTGTGCTTCCTAAAGCTGTTGAAGTAAAAGAGAATTTGATGAATACATTTGAGACATATAGGGTTAAGCCAACTGAAATTAATTTACCAGGCTTCTTAGATACTTTAATTTGCTCTTGGTAGTCCAACCAGGCCTTGTCTGATGAGCTGAGTTTGCCATTTCACGGTTTTGATTCTGTTTTTCTTTTAGCCAGGCACATTGCAGAATATCTTTTTCCTATTTCTATTTTCTAAATACATTGCCTGTTACTTCTTTTACCTATATTCCTATTGGGGTGTTTGTCTTTATTTCACATCTCTTTCTACTGTACAGGTTGTAAATAACTTTGTTCTGTCTGTATTTATCCTTAACTTTTATGATGTCTTTATTGAAGCAGTTTAGATTTTTTAAATATTCATATGGCAGCTGTTCTTGTAATTTCTGGGGTTTGTTGTATTTTAGAAAAGGCTGCACTATTGCCAGATAATAAAGATGTTTTTCTATTTTTTTTCTAACAACTACGTTGTATTTAAAATATTTCTATGTCAGTAGAGCTTTCTGCAGTCATGAAAATACTTTGTCTCTGTGTTGCCACCACTTGTACTGGACACATGTGCTTATTGAACACTTGAAATGTAGCAGAAAAGCTGAAATTTCAGTGTAATTAATTACTTAAACTTTAATTTGAGTAGCTGTATGTGGGTAGTGGTTTCATATTGAACAACACAGATTATTTAATCTCACTGAAATTTGTTATTATATGCATTGTGGGGGTGGTGATTTTTCCTACCTGAATGTCCAATTTTCTTAACACAGCTTTTTTGAGCTAGTCCTACTTTTTCTAAAGATTTGAGAAGTCATTTATGTCATAGACCAAATTCTCATGTACTTGTAAGTATATCTGGATTCTAGTTTCAGCGATCTAGTCATCCGTCTTTGGCAAAACATCATGTTTTTAAATAGTTCCCTAATTAACTGATAAGGCATTTCCTTTGTCAATTTCCTTCTTTTTCAAAATTTGGTTCCTCCTTTTGCATATTTTCTTTTCCAAGTGAAGTATGAAAGAAGCTTGCCACATTTCATAAAAATATTGTTACGATTTTCATAGGGATTTCCATGAATTTAGGGGCTGGCACAGGGGGATGGTGGAGGGGAGTTGCTCATAGTATAGCAGAAAGGAGGCATAGAGAATGTGGAGGAGCTGGGGAGGGAGACACAACCTTCCAAGCCACCACCAGGCACCCAGCTCTTCCAGCCAAACTTTGCCTCTTAACATTACATTTAGCTATAAACTCATCAGTAGGTAAATCCAACAATAAGTACCACACCCCAATGCTCCAGTCACCTTCCCAAAGCCCCACCTATGAGTGCATGAGGCTTTGGGGGGGCATCTAGATATCAACCAAGACATTGGTCTTGAGTAATATCTTTACACCCTGCTGATTTTGAGTTGGTACCGTTTCATACAGTATTTTTGCTCATTAGAGAGAATCATTGCTAGTTCTGTTTTGTGTTTTAGTTCAATATTTTTTTAAAGTAGGATGACACTTGTCTCTTCAGATAAATTGAAGAGGAGCTTTCTACCTGTTTTCCCATGCCCTAGAAAACAGTTTATATTATAGTCTTTTTGTTAGATATTTGTAAAATTTGTGTGTACAGATTGTTTGGGTTTGGTAAAAGCTTACAGTCTGTAAATAAATTTTCTGTCTGTGGAGATTGATTTACTTAAGTCTTCTTGATTTAATTTTGGTAATTTATATCTCTCTAGAAAATCCTTTTAATTTATATTTCACAATTAGGTGTGTATAATGACTGTCTTTTAATTTCTAATAATGTTTGAGTCTTACCTATTTTTGCTCACAAAAGTTCTTCTAGTACTTTGCCTCTTTAAGGAAAACTTTGGTTTTAATTTTATTTTTTGTTTCTTTCTCTTTATTAATCTTTTACATAAGCTTAATTCATCCATATTTGGGCAAACTTGTAAAAAGCACTGTCAATACTTTGAAGGCTCAGGCTTTTTATATTTTGTCTTATTTTTAAGGATCATATTTATATATAAAAAACATTTGTGTTGTAGCCCAAAAATTTTAATGCCTTGTTCCCTTCATTATAAATTTTTAATTAATCTATAGTTTCCATTTTGATTTCTTTTCTCATATAATAATTATCTAGAAGAGTGTTTTAAAATTTCCAAACAGCACAAATAGATAATATTTAGATGTTATTGCTTATATTTATTTTAACTTTACTAAGCAGAGAATCTATACTCAGAATATTTTCTGATTGATAACATTTAATAAGATTACACTTGTAGCTTGATGATTAATTTTTTTTAGTAAGTATGTAATATATATTTGAAAATATTTGCCATCTTCCTAGTTTTGAACTTTTTCTGATAGTTGGTTTATGTATGTCTCTTATAAGTAATATATCACTGAATTTTATTTATGAAAATATCTATGTTGTAATTGTAGAATGTTAACATATAAGGCTGATAAAAGATTAACACTTTTAAGATAATCTGGAAGGACTCCCAATGCCTGAAGACTGGTCAGTTTATATCCCAGACCAGTTTTGAGGAGGCTAATGGTTGGGTAGAGAATAGGGTAGTATAATTGTTCAGCTTAAACAGATGTCCACTCTGGACTCATGCACCAGATGGGCAGCTCAGGTAAGACCGCTTCTCCCAGAGCAGCCAGAGAGACTGGGAGAAGAAAGCAAGAGACTAGATCTCAGGAAAACACAGAGGAAGTTGCTAGGCAGATGGTGTCTCCAATGTCCACCAAATTGTACTTTTCCACATGTAGCATGAAGAAAATAATACAAGACATCAGCTATAGGAATACACAAATTTCACTCTCTACTTTTCTCAAATAAACATACCCATTTGGATAGCATGCTTGATTTGAGGGCAAATCAACCCAGATAAATGAGCCAATGTATGCAGTATGTCTCTCAGTCCTTAAATAACTGGGTAAAGATAAAAACTGGAAGTGCTAATTACACCTGAAACTAGTAGGGAAAATGGAAGAACATGTAGGAAGCCTTGAAAGAGAGCTGATTTAGTCTTCATAATGTAATCCTAAATTCTTCAAAAGAAAACTTTTCAAAGTACAGCTTTGCAGCTCAGGCCTTTGGGCAGCACTATAGTGAACAGGAGTTTCAGTGTTCACTCATCAGACTTCCCACTCAGACCTGTGTGGTGTATTTTGCAGTTTGGCTGGGATGGCCATACTTTTCTTAATAAGCACTCCTGTGCAGCAAACCTTTACTCATGTGGAATAACAGGCAAAGGAGAATCAGAGACCATGTAATTTGAAGCTGCAAGGAAGGGCGGGAAGAGGAATGTTCTTTTTTAGTTAACAACCTGAATTATGGAAGATACTTAAATACATGTAATTTTATAAATCTTAAGTACCAGCTGTGAACTAAGATACAAATAGATCTCAGTAAGAAAAACAAGGCGAGGGAGGATGACAATTTACCTGGACTTCACATCACAAAAAAGATGGCATAGCACGATGAGAGATGCCAGCAGCCTCAGGAATTTTAACTAGTCTCTATGCCTCCTTGGGAAATACATACTTTTGTCATTTACACATACTGCATTGTAGTTATTTGGTTTGATGTGTTTCACCTATTGGTAAACCAACTCTTTGAGAAAAGGTACATGCCATTCACTTTTGTAATTGCCTTGCCCAGAGCTCTAATTAGTTCCCAAATTATACTTGGTGTTAAAAAAAAGCTTTCTGAAAGATTGAGTGAATAATTGGATGAAGAAGATTTACACAGACTGATCAAAATTCATCATGCATCTGTCCCCAAGTGTTCCAGCGAGATTAATTATGACAATCATCTGAAGTGGCTGCATTTAGCACTAACTCGGGGTTATAATATCTGATTTAGTGAAAACTTTCTGGGTTTACCTACCAGCAAGGGAGTTCCCATGACAAGACTGGGACAGTCCTAATTTATGCTGTTGTTACACTGTGGTTATTATTAGTATCTCATTTCAAGTGTCCTGGTTTGGAAAGTGAATTGGGTGGTCACTGTTTATAGCATCTTTCACAGCACTGTGTTCCCAAACCTATATGCCCTTCTAAATGTGCAACATTTTGTTGAATTAGAATACTTCTTTTTTCAACCAGGGAGAACTCTCTTCCTGGGCAGCTCTATAAAAACATTGTAGATCTTTAGGATTGCTTCATTTTACAGCTTTGGGAGGTGACAACCTTGGCTTCCTTAGCTGACTAGGATGCTTTAGACTTCAGTGAGACTCCAAGTGACCATCTTGGTGCAGTTTTATAAATCTTGGTGCAGTTTTATAAATCTAAGCCACTCTATGATTGCTTGACATTTGACTCATTTAAAAAGGAGAAAATGTCAGAATTCTCTGAGACTTTTTATTTGTTTGATTGTTTTGCTTTGGGACAGGATATTGCTATTGCTATGAACTCACTATGGAGCCCAGGGTGTCTTTGAACTCATGATAATCCTCCTGCCTCAGCCTTCCAAGTGCACTACCATGCCCAACTTCTCTGAGACTTCAGAAAAGAAATTCTCCCACTCTGGCAAAAGCCACCATGAAGGGAACTATCATAAAAATGGTGAAGGCAGTGGAAAGTTCATGGAATCAGCTACTAATGTTAGGTTTGTGGTAAAGGTGGGCTGGAAACCTGTAAAGGATGACTGTTCTGTTCCTTATCTGACCTGTTGCACTTATTTGTCCTTCTTCTCTGCCTTTAACCCATCATTCAAGTTGTCCTACTCTGTTTGTCAGCACTATGTTCTTATTAACCCAAGTCATAAAAGTAGGTACTACAACAGATAGTATTCCAACATGTGTTTGTCAAGCATTTTTCATATAACAAAACTGGAAAGATGTCTGCATTCTAGGAGGTCACATTCTAGAAAAAAATGTGATAAATGCATAGGTTGCTCCTGAAGCTGTACTATGAGAAAGGCCATAGTGATTCTTTATACAAAGTGTGATGAAAAGATGGAGGAAAGGGGGGCTGATTAGCAGTGAAGCTCAAGACATGCACTCAGATGTCCAAGAACAGGTGGCTCGAGGCAGTGGGGAATTTGGACCTGGGCTTGAGAAAAAAGCTGTATCTAGAGCTTGGAAATTTTAAGTTATTGACAGAGGTGGTAGCTGGAGTCTACCAGAATAGCATGCAGAAGAGCCAGAGTTTTAAAATGAAAACTTGGCACACTATTTGGAGTAAAATTTTTCTCTAGTAAGAGACCCCAAGGAGCTCTTTTTTGCTTTTCCTTTGAATTGTCTTTTTTTTGAAAGTCTAGCTATGTAGTGCAGGCTGGACCTGAACTCACTGGGTAGCCCAGGCAGCTCCTGGTGGTCCCTCTGCCTCAGCCCCCTCACTCAGGTGAACTCCTGGTGGTCCCTCTGCCTCAGCCCCCTAAATACTGGGGTTACAGATAGGTGTCACCTCACCCAGCTTTGAACTGCCTTGAATATGGTTATGTTAAGTCACTGCTGTTGGAAGTATACAGACTTCATATCATGTGTCACCAAATACATACTAACTCAAACCTTCCTTTCATTAGGCTAAAGAAATTGATTTCTGTTAAGGGTGGAAATGGATTTATTTTATTATATAGTGCTAGTGATTTTTAAATGAAAGTGCAACATCAATCTATGGATTCATCAGTATGTATCTATTTGGAATGATAGTGTTGCATTCTTAAAAGGAAATCACAGGGAGAAAATATTGACAGGGAGAGAAAAAGATTTGTCATGTCAATGAATACATGAGGGAACAGGTCCAAAATTCCTATTGTTTTACAGGAGACTCTTCTGTCAAGCTGTTCAAAATAAGACAACCTATATTATATTTTGGAAATGACTCTAGGGCCCTAATCCTGATTGGAGACAAGCAGTCAAAGAATACTTAGTGCCCCTCTCATTTCTCCCCTTAAGGAACATAATGAGAATGATACTGAGTTTTATACCCCATACCTTGCAAAGACCTGACTCACATATAGTTCTTTAGTCCTGTAATTACTATCAGATTCCCACCAGGGATCAGATCTGATTAGATTCTGTTCAGAATCTGTTCAGAATTCTGTTCAGAATCTGATAGTTCTGATACTATCAGATTCTGTTGCCAGGGATCATGAAATTTGCTGGTGGCAGATTAGAGTCATTACTTAAGCAAAATGCCACGGAAAGACAATGATACAGGTGGGGATGGTACTCAAGATGATTTCCAAGATTTTTCTTAAATGATGTTTTTGTTCAGGGTGTGAATCAAGTTAGAGGAATGATTTGCTGTGGATAGCCTTGAAGGAGAAAATAACTGGGAGAAAGTATGTGTGTTTACCTCCTGAGTAAGATTTAAGTACAGAAAACACATTTTAAAGTTTCAGACAGTTATGCCATTATAGGGGAGCAGAGACTTGAAAAATCCGATAATATTAAAAATAAAATAGTAATAACTAAGCTGGCCATGGTGGTGTGTATCTGTAATCTGAGTATTTTAGGGGGCAAAGGTAGAAAGACTGAAAGCTTGAGCCTAGTCTGAATAATTTAGTGACTTAGTGAGATCCTGTCTCAAGCAAAGTAAATCAAAACAAAGAAACAAACTGCACACACACACACACACACACACACACACACACACACTGACCTGGGCATACAGTTCTATGTGAAGATACCCAGTACCACAAATAAACAAAAAAGTAAGAACTAGAACAATGTTAATAGTCATATTAGTCAGCTTTCTGCCCCTGTGATAAAAAGCCTCAAAAAATCGACTGAGAGGGAAGATTCATTTTGGCTCTTATTTTCAGTCCATATTCTCCTGGCTCCACTGCTTCTGAGCTTTTGTTATGGCAGAACATCATGGTGGAAAGACATGGAGCAGAAAAGCTGCTCACCTCGAATTTGTTGAGAAGCAGAGATAGAGGACAGCAGGGGCCAGGGAAAAGACATAGTCCCAAGAGCATTCTTTTAGTTACCTGCTTCCTTCAATTATGTCTTACCTCCTAGGCTTCCATCACTTCCCAGTAATGCCATCACATTATGAATCCATCAATACGTGAATCCATTGATGAGGTCAATGAGGAGGGTAAGAAGATGAAAAAATAATTAAGATGTGTTATATCCATGTATCAACTCTCTAGAAAGAATGTACATATTATGCTACAAATACATACTAATAAAGAAAATGATCTGAAAAATTGATCAAAAAAGAGTTATGTAAAAATTACTATATGCCAGGAACTCTCTCAGTCACTTATTTGATTTTATTTGGACCTCTCAGGAACAACTTTGTGAAGTAACATCTTTGTTTTACACATGATAAATCAGGCAACAATGACCAAAGCATATAATAATCAAGATTCCAGAAACTCAGCATGAAAAAAGAATATTAAAAGCCATTATAGTAAAGAAACAAATAAGCTATAAAGGAAAGCCCCTAAGAATCACAGTAGACTTCTCAGCACAAACATTTAAGTCAGGGAAAGCGTGGAGTGAGTATTTTAGGTCCTGAAAAAAACACTCCAAATAAGATTGATGTACCCTGAAAAATTATCTTTCAAAATCAGTGGATAAATAAGGTATTTCCATGACAAAGAACAAGTGAAGAAATCCATGACTACCAAACTAGCTCTACATAATATTCTGAAGTATATTTTAGAAAGAGATAACAAAGACCACAATAAAGAACACCAATAAAAAGAAGCCATCAAGAAAGGCAAGTAATTAAACAGAGGGGAAAGACAGGGAACCAACAGCAGGAAAGTAAGATGACAACAGGAAGCCAATACATATGAGTAATAACCATCAATGTAAATGTTCTCAATTCAACAATCAAAAGAAACAGACTGGGAGAATGAATCCAGAAGCAAGGTCCAACAATATGCTGCATACAAGAAACACAGTTAATTTAAAAAGAAATACATAGACTGAAAGTCAAAGTATGGAAAACAATGCTCCTTATGACAGGAGCCTAGAAAAAAGCAGGGGTATCCGATTTGTAGACAGAGTGAACTTCAAGTCAAGACTGATCAAATGAAACAAAGGTCACTACATACTTGTTAAGTGAAAACTCCAAGAGGAAGAGATAGCAATCATAAGGATATATGTACCAAACACTGGTATACCCAATTGTAAAAACAATTATTAGCTGACATGAAAAGCAAATAAGCAGTCACAAAATTGTAATGGGAAACCTTAATATTCCACTGTCAAAAATAGACAGATCAACTAGATAAAAAACCAACAAAGAAACATCAGACCTGAGCTAAACCTGTGAACAGATGGACTTAGTAGATGTCTACAGAGTGTTCTACCCTAAAACATCAGAATACATATTCTTCTCAGCTGTGCATGGGAATGCACAAAATGGACCACATACTGGCTCATAGAACATGGTTAAGTAAATGCAAAGGAACTGAAATTTTTCCATGCATATTACTAAAACATAGTGAAATGAAATTGGAAATCAATGGCAAAAGAAATCATCAAAACTCAAAAAACACATGGAAATCAAACCTATAAGTCACAGATGAAATTAAAGAAGAGATTAAACTTGATCTATAATTAAGTGATATTGCTGATACAATGCACTAGAGCTTATGGGGCACAATGAAAGCACTCCTACAAAGAAAACTTGTAGCAGTGGATGCTCACATCAGGAAAACAGAACAAGCTTAAATAAACAACCTAATGTTGAAGCTCAAACCTCTAGAAAAAGAAGAACAAGTCAAACCCAAAATCTTGTACAAGGGAGGAAATTATAAAGATTAGAGTAGAAATTACTGGAATGAAAACTAATAAAAAGAATCAATGAATGGACGAGTCAGTTCTTTGAAAGGTTAAATAAAATTGATAATCTCTTAGCCAACTTATAAAAGAAAGGAAACAAAAGACTCAAATCTATGCAATTAGGAATGAAAAAGTTGAAATCACAATGGGTCCTGCAGAAATCCAGATGATCATCAATGCCTACTTTGAAAATTTTTTTTCTAATAAGATGTAAAACATGTAAGAAATGGGCAGATTCCTAGCTACATGTGAATTACCAATGCTGAATCAAGATAATGTAAAAATTCTAAATAAATCAAATTAAATCAATGAAATTGAAGATGTAATTGAAAACCTACCAACAAAGCAAAGCTTAGACCCTGATGGATTCACTGCTGAGTTCTACAAAAAATTTAGAGAAGACCTTATACCGCTACTTTTCAAACTCTTCAGTGAAATTGAAAGAGAAGCAATACTCCCAAATTCATTCCTGGAAGTAAGCATTACCCCGAGACCAAACCAGAGAAAGATCCAACAAAAAGAGAAAGACCTACAAGCCAGTTTCCCTAATGAACATAAATGCAAAAATTCTCAATAAAATGCCGGCAAACAGAATGCAGCAAATCATTAAGAAGATTATACACCATGATCAAGTAGGATGCATTCTAGGGATGCACAGGTGGTTCAACATACTCAAATCAATAAATGTAATACAGTGTATCAATAGCGCCAAAGACAAAAACCATACGATGATCTCAACAGATGCAGAAAAAGCATTTGACAAAGTCCAACACCCATTAATGATAAAAACCTACATAAAATTGGAATAGATGGTCTTTATCTCAATCAGATAAAAGCCATCTATGACAAACCAATAGCAAAAGTAAGTGACTAACAACTGAAAGCTTTTACTCTAAAATCAGGAACAAGACAGGGATGTCCACTATCACCACTCCTATTCAATATAGTTCTGGAAACATTAGCCAGAGCAGTCAAACAAGAGAAGGAAAAAAAAATAAATAAAGATGGGAAAGGAAGAATTTAATTTATCATTATTTGTAAATGACATGGTACTCTATAGAGGGGACCTCAAGAACTCCACTAAAATACTTCTAGATTTAATAACTAAATTCAGCAGCATGTCTGGATACAAAGTCAACACTGTAAAATCAATAACATTCCTGTACACAAATAACAAATTCATTGAGAGAGAAATTAGAGAAAAATCCTTTTCACCATAGCAGAAAGAAGAAAGAAAGAAGAAGAAAGAGAGAAAGAATAAAAGAAAGAAAGAAGTTAGGAATCTAACAAAAAAAGTAACAGTTCATTACATTGAAAGCTACAGTACTCTGAAAAAGGATATTGAAGAGGATATCAGAAAATGGAAAGATATCACTTTCTCTTGGATAGGAAGAACCAACAGAGTGAAAATGGCCATACTCCAAAAATAGTTATACAGATTTAATTCAATCCTGATCAAAATATCAATAGCATATCTCACAGAATCAGAGAGCACAATCCTAAAACTTATTTGAACCAGAAGAAACCTAAAATAGCAATAACATTTCTTGGCAATGAAGGTAAGTTGGGGAGTATTACAATCCCTGACTTGAAATTATACTACAAAGCTACTATGATAAAAACAGCATGGTACTGGCAATAAAATAGACCTGAGGATCTAAGAAACAGATTAGAAGATGGAGAAACAACTTCACACATATTCAGTCACTTGTCTTTGACAAAAGAGCCAGACACCTTCACTGAAATAATGATACTTTTTAAAATAAATGATACTGGAAAAAATGTCTTCTGTCTGTTGAAGATTAAAACTTGACCCATATCTCTCACTAGGTGGTAAATGAAAATAAAAAATTGAAATACAATAACGGAAACACTAAATAAGCTGGAAAAGAGACTAGGTAAAATTCTTAAAGACATATCTGTAGGCAAAAACTTTATGAACAAAATCCTGATTGAACAGGTAATATTGCAAAGAATCAACAACTGTGATCTCATCTTATTAATAAGCTTTTGCACAGCAAAAGAAATCATCCACAGAGTGAAGAGAGAACTCACAAAGTAGGAACTTTTTTTCAGCTGTTCCTCAAAATATCTGATATCTAGAATATATAAAGAACTCAAAATATCAGACCCACCCATGATTTAAAGAACTAATCCAAAAATGGCCATCTGAAATGAATACTTCTCAGATGAAGAAGTAGAAGTAGCAAATAAATAAATGAAAAATTGTTCAATATTACTGGTTATTCAAGAGATGTAAATTAAAACAGCACTGAGATTCCATCTCACTCCAAAAAGAATGGCAGTTATCAAGAAACCAACCAATAACAAATGCTGGCAGGGCTGTGGGAATAAAGGACCCTTCTCTACTGTCGAGTGTAGTCCAGTGTAACCACTGTGGAAATCAGTGTGGAGATTCCTTAAAAACTAAATCAAAAGTTCCATTTGACCCAGATCTTCCTTTTCTTTGTATCTTCCTGAAAGAACTAAAAATATCATATAGCAGTGATATATGTGCGCCATGTTTATAGAGGCAAAATTTGTAGTAGCTAAATCTTGGAAACAACCCAAATGTCCATCAATAGATGAATGGGTAAGGAAGATGTGGGTGTTCTTTTATACAATGGAGTACTGCTCTGCCATAAAAACAGATAAACTTGAGACTTATCTAGGTAAATGGATGCACCTAGAGACCATACTCCTAAGCGAAATAAATCGAACACGTATGTGTAAATACCACATTGTTTCTCTGGTGTGAGATACCACAAGTATAAATGAGGACCAAAATATATACTAGGAATTATCAATAGGAAGAGAATTCTCAAATAGGAGGGGGAACTTGGAAGGAGGAGCAGAAAGAAAGGAAAAGAAAAGAAAAAAATGAGAAAGGGAGAAAAAAATGGAAGCAAAGATTTTGTAAATAACAGGGGAAATGTGTTGAAGGTAGAATAGGAAAATGGGGAAAATAAGAAGAATTAAGATATATCAGGTAGAAGTACAAATTTCGGAATGTACCAGTAAACTTAATAAATAAAAGAAAATCAAAGGCAACAAACCCAAGAATACACTTGGTTATGTAATTCTGTTTTGTTTAAAATAATTCCTTGGATCAGGTTTTTCTTACACTATCATGAAAAATGACAATAGGAATTATTAGAAAATGTTGATACTAAATTTTTTAAAAATCTATTTTTAAAGGAAAGTAATCAATATATACATTTTACATACTTTTCATCTCTTGCAGTTGCATTTTGGCTGACTGAAGGATGGCAAAATAAATACATTCTTATTTAAAGGTGAGCCCCTCTCTGCATCACTTGGTCTTGGTTTCAGCCAGACTTGTGCTGTTTCTCACCTGTCCTGGTCTGGACTCACCTGTGCAGGAGCCAGACTTCTCCGAGCCTCTGTTCAGAGGTGCAGCACCCCAGGTTCTCAGTAAAGTGCTGTAATTCAGCCTAATGTTTGCCTGGGGATTGGAGAAGATATCTGCTTTCAAAAGTCTTCTGAGTATTTGAAAGTTGTTAGTATATTTAAAATGGAGTCCTGTGGACACTTAGGCATGTTTTTGTTTCTTTTCATGTTTTTGGAATGGGGGAAAAAAGCCATGCAGTAGACTTTCCTTCTCATCTTAAAGAGGAATGAATGGGTTTCCTCGGGCTTTTTTACGCACAGCTGGGGGTCAGTGACATGTTGGAGAGACAGGAGAAAGTCACCTGGGAACGCCAGTGTTCCCTGGGCTTTGTGCAGACACAGCGACATCAGTGATGGAGCTTGCGCTCGGCAGGTGACTGTGTAGAAGTTGATGTGTGCAGAGAAAAACACAGAGAGGGAAGCCAAGGCCTTGGGCTGGAAACTGGCTCAGTCACCTAGCAGGAGGGTGGTGATGCACAGTGATCTGTGGTCTTGGCCCTCACATTTTTCATCAGGAAGCAGAGTGTCTGCTTAGTGGTATTGTATCATTGTTGGAGATGACACAAATACTTTTAGATGGTGCAGTGATAAATTAGTATGTTATTCATGCCACAAGTAGTAAGAGACTTTTTGGGTTTTTTTTTTTTTTTTGGTACTGGGGCTTGAACTCACAACCTCATGCTTGCCAGGTAAGCACTTATGCCACTGAGCTAACCCTCCCACTGGCCCAGTAACAGATACTTTAAACACCCCTTCTGCCAGTATCTTCTGAGTACCTTCTGCGTGCTAGGAAAGGTTCTAGGCACTGATGACACAGGAGTGAATGAGTTAGACAGCATAATGGGGCAGAGAGACCAAAAAAGGGTAAATGACAAATACATAGATATATAAATTTATACATTATATATAAGTTATATAAATAAATTGTTTTGCAAAGTAACTATCACCTTGGTATGCAGTAACTTACACTATCAAGCATTTCTATTTAAGACAGCTTTGGAGGGTCAGGAACCCATGTGAGGCTCCGTCCTCTTACAGGTACAGTGTTGTGGCAGCTGCGGTTGTCTCAGCACTGCTGGGCTGCAGGGTCACCTCCAGCTCATGAATGGCTACAAGCAGGAGGGTTTGATTCATTGCAGTGGGGGACTCTCCCTGGGATGTCGTGCATGGCATCTGGTTTTTCCTGGAGTGAATTATCCAAAAGTGAAGAGAACCATCAAGATGCAGTATCTTCATTACCTGGCTCAGAAGGGGTGTGTCATCACTCCTGCTGTAGGTTATACAGACCACCCTGGTAAGGTGGAAAGGGACCACAGAAGGAAGAGGGGATCACCAGGATGCTCTTAGGGGCTGGCAATCACAGTAGTGTAATATGGGTGCTCATGAATCCTGCCAAAGCAATCAAGTGCTGCAATAAAGAATGGCTAAGTTAAACAGCCTGAGAAAGTGAACTTATGCTGCTTCTAAGAGCAGAGATGGAGCCAGCCATGGGGAGATCCAGGGCAGAGCATTCAGATCTGGCAGAGGCCTTTCCACAAATGCAATATAAAGGGGTCCAAGATGCAAGGGGTTAGTGCTTTCTAGGAATTACTAAGAGGACAGAGTTGGCAATGATGAGGGACAGAGAGAGTGTATTGAGAGCTACTGGAGGGCCAGGCAGAGAAGGGCACACAATCATAGTGACAGTTTGCATTCCTTCAAAGGGAAGCAAAAGCTAGAGTGGGGGTAGGTATGACCTGCATTTAAAAAAAATCCTTCTGCCCCCTTTTGGAGACAGGATAGAAGGAGAGCAGAAATGGAAGTGGGGAGACCAGTTGGCTGGCTGTTTTAATAGTCCACAATCCAGGTGAGAGAACATGGTGCCAGGTACAGTTTGGTGAAAGCGAAGATAAAAAATAGGTGACAAATTAGACCTGAGTTTTGGAAGAGGGACTTTCAAGATGTGCCGATGATTTTGAAATTATTTCTTGTGTGAGTGTGAGTGTGAGTGTATGTGTCCGGGAATGGCAGGGCCAAGTGTAACCCCAAGTTTCTGTTGGTGGCATTTGCTCAGATGGAGACCAGTGAGTTGAAAGGGTTTGGTTGGGGGCAGTGGTTAGTGGACTAGGGGACAGAGAAACGCAGAAGCACCTTTGGGGCCGTGGTACCTTTGAAGGAGCTATGAAATGAGAGTAACAGCTGATGTATGTGAACTCGAGAATTGTGAACATGGATATATTTTCAAAGCCATGCAGTGAGTGAGATGTCAGCAGGGTCCCCATAAATTAGCAAAGATTCCTAGCTGGCATGAATTTCTTCTGGGGATATGTAGATGACATCAGCCACGAGCACCATCACCCCATTCCTTCTAGGAGTGGCAAGAATATGCAGTGAAGAAAGGACAAAATAAAGAAGTAAAGAATGAGGAGATCTGTGACAGATGAGTGATCTGTCACCATAGCAGATGAAAGAGTGGCTGCACATGAGGAAGAGGAGACAGGGTGGGGAGGGCACTCCTCTGTCAGAATACTTTTTTTTTATTTGAAAGAGAATAAAACAAAAGGGGGCAGTACAGAGCAGATCAGAAGAGGACAACATAGGCAACACAGTACTTTACATTAAGTCAACTGGACATCAACAGTAGCTATCACCATATCTCTTACTCTGCTATAGTTGAGCATAGTTTCAAATACAATAATATCAAACATAACACAATAGTATAAAGCCATGCACACAGTGAAAGAATTACAGGGCTTTCTGAACCGAATAACAGAAAATGATCAATGGGTACTATAATATCTCATTTTTGATAAAAAAGAAAAAAATTTGTTTAAACTATCACACATATTCAAATTCCAATAAGACACAATGTGATAGATAGAACCAATGATAGTAGAACAAAAAAAGCATGGTAGGACTTCTAAGAAGGATAATATTAAATTAGCAATAGCTGTCATAATGTTTTGTTTTCTTCAGAACAGCTATTCATATCATCAAGTATGATATAGTCAAACAAAAAAGGATAACACCATTCCAAATGATGATTTAAAACTTTGAAAGACTTCGAAGCTATGAGATGGGGACTCATGCTTACCATAAAGTCTTATATACTCTTATCAAATCTCATATTAGGGAGACTATATGGTATTTACCCTTGTGAGTTTGGTTTATTTCACTTAAGAGAATGGTCTCAAGTCGTGTCCATTTATTTATAAATATCTCGATGTGATCATTCTT